>JADRCD010153899.1:0-10216 GCA_019843815.1 Montemys delectorum | reverse complement strand
CTTTTTTTTTTTTTTTTTTTTTTTTTTTTTTTTTTTGAGACAGGAGCCCATGTAGCCTAGGCTGGCTTTGAGCTAACAGCCCTCCTGATTCAGCCTTGAGTCCTAGAATTTCACCAGTGTATCACCAAGCTCTATTCAGTGATGGTTCTTTGTGATGCATAATTGTATAAATCTATGAGAAATCTCAAGTAGAAACTAAAGCAAGAATCACTGGATCATTTTCAAGGTTTGTTGTAATTTCTTTTCTTTCTGGTTTTAGGGCTTGAACACAGGGTCATGTCCATGCTAGGAATGTACTTTGCCACTGGACTATACCCTCAGCCCTTGTGTTTTCAGTAGCTAATATCTGTCTATTTTTATACATAATTTTCTACAGCCTGGTCCTCTGAAGACAGTTATTTAGAGTCTTTTCTGGACTGTCTTTCTTAATTCTACACTTATTTTATTTTATATTTTACATTTATTTTATTTACTTCTTTGTGTGTGTGGGGGGCATGTTTTGCATACATGTCTGAATTTGCATAGCATGAATGCTTGGTTCCCAAGGAGGCCAAAAGAGGGTATCAAATCTCCTGGAACTGGCATTATAGACAGTTGTGAGCCAGCATATGGGTGCTGGGAACTGAACCTGGGTCCTCTGAAAGAACAAAAAGTACTCTTAACCCCTGAGACATCTCTCCTGCCCTCAAGTCTATACTCTAAAGGTACAAAAAATTAAATAAACTTAAGTTTCCAATAGGCGAAACAACTGACTGTGTTGCCAAAGAGGAACCTAATACATTAAAAAAAAAAAAATGGCTCCTCCAATGGAAAGTCCCAGGAATCTAGGGAATGTGGACCATGAGACTATCACCTTCTGTAACCAGGCAAGACTTCCAGTGGAGGGATGGGGACACCAACCCAGCCACAAAACCTTCTTCCCACAGTGTTTCCTGCCTATAAGAGGTACAGGGAAAAGGAGAGAGCAGAGACTGAGGGAATGACCAACTAATGACTGGCCCAACTTGAGTCCAATGCCATGAGAGAGAGAGCCCATCCCAGACACTGTTAATATTCTGCTATACTTGTAGACAGATGCAGAGACCCACAGCCAAACATTAGGCAGAACTTGGGGAATCTTGTGGAAGAGTGGAGGAGAGAAGAGATTGAAGGAGCCAGAGAAGTCAAAGACACAAGAAAACCTACAGAATCAACTTACCTGGGCCCATAGGGGCTCACAGAAACTGAACCATCAACCAGCGATCATGCATGGTTCAGACCTAGAACCCTTCCCTATACATATGTAACATGTATAGCTTGGTCCTCATGTGGGACCTCTAACAGGAGGAGCAGGGGCTGTCTTTGGATCCTTTTCCTTTAACCGGACAGCCTTGTCTAGCCTCAGTAGAAGATGTGCCCAGTCCTATTACAACTCAATATGCCAAGGTGGGTTGATATCCATGAGAGATCTTCTCTTCTCTGAGGAGAAAGGGAAGGGACATGGAGGGAGAAGAGGAGAGAGGGAGGGACTGGGAGGAGAGGAGACAGGGGAACTTCTGATCAGGATATAAAGTGAATAAATTAATAAAAAAGATGACTCCTCATTCTGAAAAGGACTTAGTGATGCTGCCTTTACTGGCTACTTAAGATTCATTGTAGTTGGTTAAACAAAGACCACAGCACTTGGCTTCCCCAGACTCGGAGATTTTATTTATTTATTTTTACATTTGGTGGCTAGGGTTGAGCAGGGGCCTGCCTTCATGGGTGGTAGACACACATCTTAGCTTTGAGCTGCACTGCCATCTAGACCTGCAGATGCTAAAATTCTTGAAGAAATGGTTCACTTTGTAAAAACAACATCTTTATAGTGTGTGGTGGCACATGCCTCTATTCCCAGAAGTCAGGAGGCAGAGACTGATAGATTTCCTGTGAGTTCAAAGCTAGCCTGGTCTCCATAACTCGTTCCGGAACAACCAGGACCATGTAGACAGAACCTGTATCAAACAAACAAATCACACAGAGAGCAGCTTTGAGGTGTAATTTGCATAAAATATATATTTGGAGTCGTGTAACTTACTGTTTCAGCATGTGTATATTCCCACAAAAGCAACATTGTGATTAAGGTGGTGTGCTGTGCTGACTAGGTTTATGTCAACTTGACAGAAGCTAGAGTCATCAGAGAGGACGGGCGCTCAATTAAGAAAATGCCTTTAGAAGGCTGTAAGCAAGCCTGTAGGGCATTTTCTTTTTTTTTTTTTTTTATCTTGATTTTTTAAAATTAGGTGTTTCCTTTATTTACAGTATCTCCTTTCCCAGGTTCCCCTCCAAAAAAATAAAAGAAAAAATAAAATAAAAGAAAGAAACTAAAACTAAAACAAGACCCTGTTCCCTCCCCTCTCCCCCTGTTCACCAACCCACCCCTTCCTGCTTGGGCATTTTCTTAATGGTTAATGGGGAAGAACTCACCACTTTGTGGGTTGTGCCATCCCCGGGGAGGTGGTCCTGTGTTCTATAAGAGGGCAGGCTTAACACCCCCATGAGGAGCAAGCCAGTAAGCAGCACCCCTCCATGGCCTCCACACCAGCTCCTGCCTCCAGGTTCCTGCCCTTTTTAAGTTTCTGCCTGTTTCTTCCAGTGATGGACTATGGATGATGAACTGTTATATGGAACTGTGAGTGAAGTAAGTCCTTACCTCCCAACTTGCTTTTGGTCATGGTGTTTTCATCACAGCAGTGGTAACCCTGACTAAGACAAAATTGGTACCAAGACTATGGGGTGCTGTGTCAGATCTGATTGTGTCTTTTGAGAGGATTGTGGAAGAACTCTGGAACTTTGGGCTAGAATAGTCATTGAGTGTTTACTGGCTTGCTCCTCATAGCATGTTCAGCCTTCTCTGCTCTTCTGTGGGAGTCTTGGGAATGATGCAAATGATGGAGGCCAGGCTTGTAAAGTTTTAGAGAGAAGTTTAAAGACTCTTTCAGGGGCATTTTCTAGGTTGAATTAATATTAAATGGTGTCTGGTGAGCTGCAGCTGAACAATCAACTTTGATTAACAAGAGACAAGAGCCAATGAAGTGAACTCTTTGCTTTGCTGAGCCAATCCATGCTGGTCACCTGGAACTGAGAAAGTAGCAGTAGTTAAGAAGAGACCAGCATCACTGAGGTGAGATCTGCGGGAAATGTTTCCTCAGAGTCATCACAGAGTCTGGGAGCTGTATTCCAGAGGCAGAACCATGGGGTGACCACTAGGCCTTTTCCACAGAGACAGGTTCTGGGGCATCAACCTGTATGCAATCAGACATGCTCTTCTTGAGGTTGCTAACTGCAAGCAGCACACCTCAAGTGCAGTGCTAAGCCTCGCATCCTGAACTCGACGATGTCAAAACCCAGAGGTCAATGGACAATTATTTCTGCATGACAGCAAGCCATGCTTGGGGGGGGACTGCCCTGCCTCAATGGCTATAAATGCTTGTGTTATCATGGCAAGATCTCTTTTTCGGGCTTGAGCCATATGGCAGAGACAACAGAGGCAGAGAACAGAAACTCTCACTAAGGTCAAAGCTAATACCCCTATTTCCACCCACTCTTTCAAATGATTCACAGCAGAGGCAATTCAAGATGATAATCAGCCAGCCCTGCATCCCCTCTCGTAGAGTTGACACTGGCAATAGCCGATTCATGAGATCTTCAAAACCTGTAAGATATTGAAACAACTATCGAGAGAGATTAGCAGCCTGAGTAATACTTTGATATTAAATGGAAGTCACACACAAGCCAGGATATTTCCACTCGCAGCCTACTTGTGCTAGCTGCCAAAGGGTATTTATTTGTTCTGACTCAGCTGCATCATGGCAGCTGCTAGTCCTGCATTGGTTAACCATGCTTCCAATCCTTTACTCTTATAAGGCGTGATAGCAGCACAGTACTCCTTCGTGCACTGCTCATAAACCAGCTGTTTGATCAGCGGCATGGCTACATCTAGATCACCAAATATTATCCCTGAAGCTTCTACTAGTCTAGCCACAAAGTCAGAAAACGGCTCCATAGGTCCTTGTAAGATCTTAGTCAAGTTACCACTCACTTCTCTCTTATTGGGCAAGGACTTCCATGCCTTTATAGCAATCTGATTCACCTGCTCAAAGACTTGCAATGGGTAACCAGTCTGTTGATTAGCAAAGCAACCTTGCCCCAAAAGCATATCCCTATCCCAGGCTTGATTCCCAGCTTCGTGATTAGCATCTGCCTGTTCATTAGCAGATTAAAGTGAAAGAGGCTGTGATCCAAATTAAAGTGAAAGAGGCTGTGATTCCGTAAGTACAGACGGACTCAGCCAAGGACTTTATAACCTTAAAGTCCAAAGGCTCATGATAACGCTGACCCTGTGCATCTTGCAAAACTGGATAAACAAGTGACAATTCAGTTCTAACTGTAGGGTTGATAGTAGGCCCCGTATCCAACTCTCCTTTTCTGACTTTACCGAACGCTCCTCTTTTATCTGCTCTAATGCTGCCTGCCCTTTCTCTACTGCTTTACAGCACCTTTGATCTTCTAGACACCACTCCCCCATTAGCATCCATACTGGTCTAACACTGCTCTTAAGCATCCCCTGCTCCCATGCAATTCCACCTTTTGAATCGGTTTGCAGGGTTATAAGGCAAAAACAGGCCACCAGAATAACGGTGAAAGCAAGTAGAGGCAGCATTGTAATTATGACCACAGCAGCTATGGTGGCATACCCAAGACCAAGGTCATTTCCCCCTTTTTTCTAGCGTGCTGCTCGTCACTCGCTTGCCGCTTTACCTCGGACTTTTGTTTTGCCTCTCTCCGAGGACTTTTCTCTCTCGCTGCTTTTACCGCGGACTTTCACTTCGTCTCTTTCCCGAGAACTTTCTAAGCTCCGGCCCTACTTACGGGGCACTTACCGATTGATCGCCGTCTCTTTCCGAGAACCTTTCTTTAGTTCGCTTCACTGCGAAACTTTATCGCTCCGACCCGGAGTCTTTATAGCCTCTACTTCTGAGAACCTTATTGTCCCTTCTTACCTGGGAACTTACCGATCGATCGCCCTGTCCGCTAAGAGTTCTGGAACCTCACGGGACGCTTATCCTAGTATTTATCCCCGTCGAGGCCACCATTATGTGCTGCGCCAACCCTGCCCAGCAGGAATTACGACACGACACAACCGGTTCCTTCTCTTAGCGGTTTACTCAGGATACTTTACAGGCAGCATTGTGTGGAGGTGAGCCCGCGATCCCTACCCGGGCACAGCTTATATCCTAGTAGGAGCCCATGAACTCAGGCCACGTGTCATCTCCCCATAGGCCAGGGAAGATCATGCCACTCAGAAGCACAACCTACAAGCCAAATCAGGTGTTGTTTATCTCAGAGCTCTGGGCCAGCCGTCGCCATCTTTAGGGCGTGGTTCAGCCGGCTCTCTACAGCCAATATCTGCTTTTTTTTTCATTATTATAGCTCAGTTTGGAGTGTTCTAGAATTTTCTATAAATAGCATCACATGGAATACAGACTTTCTTTGATTTCTGGACTTTTTTATTGAGCATAATTCCTTTGAGCATTACCTGTGCTGTACTCTGTACAGTAGTTGATAACTTTTCATCACTAAGCAACTTTTCCTTGTAAAGACACTGCTATTTGTACAGAATTGCGCAGTAGCTGAAGATTTACCATGAGCTATAGAGTAGAAGAGCATTTGCATTGGTGATAAGGTTACTTCTGATTTTCTGAAGAACAGCTGAGGTGCTAAACATATAACAGATGCAGAACTTGAGATAAAACCAAAGGAGTTTAAAAAGACACTTCACATCCATCGTCTTGGAAATTTGAAATTAGGGATGCATAAGTGGAATGAGCCATTGTGAAGCTCTGTGGGGCTGAGCTACTCCATTCCATTAAACAAATATTTTTGTGTCAGGCCTACATCTAATACCTAAGCTAGGTGCCATGGGGATAGAACAAGGACCCTTCTGCCCTTTAGAAACTCATATGCTGCAGATAATATGAGGTGAACAGAAGCAATTGTGAAATGAGGGAAAGATATCAAGATGTTGATGATATTCAGAAATACATATGCTGCAGATTATGTGAGGAAAACAGAAGCAATTATGAAATGAGGGGAAGATTGCAAGATGTTGATGATAGTCAGAAATGCAAGAAACCATTTCTAGCTAGGAGTTGTCTGAGAACTTGTTTGGAAACCCTGACATCTTGGCAGGGATTTGAAGGAAAGTTTTAGCAGGATATATGTCCAATGCCAGCTTGAAAGGAAGGGAGTCAGTAGTTAATCACTTAGCAGACCTTTTCTCTGAGAGGGTAAAACTTAATTATCTGGGGCTGTTGAAAAGGAACCACAGACACACATACACACAGACAGATACACATAGACATACACAGAGACAGATAGACAGACACAGACAGACATACACACAGAGACACACAGACACAGACAGACATACACACAGACAAACATACAGACACACACACACACACACACACACACACACACACACACACACACGGTAGATGAATCAAGGCTCCAATAATCTCCAACAACTTTATTTCTTCTATCAGAGCTTATATCCCCCAGCAAAATCTCTCAAACAGTACAAAAATTACAATGTGGCTACATTCTATTTTTCTTTAAGTGAATGATTACAATGGAAAAAAATCCAGTTTGTTTCCTAATGCACTTACATGGTTGTTTTACATATAATAGGTAAAAGACAAATTATTCCTATGAACCCACATACATACAATCATACCTAAGCAACTTGTTATAAATTAACAAAGTGTAAGTAATAAAGATATTTTTCTTAACCAGTTTCTCTTACTAGCAGGCTGTAATTTGCAGATACAAAGAAAAGATCATTTATATTATTATTTATTTTAAAAAGTAATCTTATGAAAAATCTTAAGAAAATCACAAATCTAAACTTTTATATAAAACAATCCTTAAGATACAAGTTTACTTATTAACAATTTTTTTGTTTGTTTGTTTGCTTGTTTTTTGTTTTTTTTCTTTTTCGAGACAGGGTTTCTCTGTATAGCCCTGGCTGTCCTGGAACTCACTCTGTAGACCAGGCTGGCCTGAAACTCAGAAATCCGCCTGCCTCTGCCTGCCAAGTGCTGGTATTAAAGGCATGTGCCACTACCGCCCAGCAACAATTTTCATTAAATAATATCAGGAAGCTGAGGGTAAAAATGGGTACAAGAAATTAATCATCACCTCAATCCACCAGCGCAGCTTTAGCAAGAGAGGCCTGTCTGTCATCTAGTACTAGTTGGGCTGCCATTGTTCTTGTTCCCCGACCTTAGCCACATCTAGATCAGTAATCATAAGTGTGCCTTTCTGAACTTTAAATTGCTTCCTAAGATTTTCCACATCCAGGCAGTAACAAAAACATCTTAACCTAACTTTACTAACAATCTGCATCTCTGAATTCTTTCTAAGGGTGGCAGTTGAATCATTAATCTGTTTCAGCAGCAGTGCTTGAAAAGGATCAATCGATAATACTGTAGGTGCCTATGACACTGCCCTGTGAGGGGCTGGAAGCCCCCTTAGAGTTTTCACACAATTCATAGATTATATGGGATGTGGTGACTGTAAAGACAAGTAGAGAGAAACTACACACCAGCATGAAGTCCTCAGGATCTACCTCTTTGAGGCACACCCATCACGATTGTGCTAGCCAGTGGGCTGCATTCCCTGAGTTCTAAAGCTGTTTGGCTGTTCCTCTTCTATGGCCCCCAAGAGATCTATGCAGACTGAGAGAAGGGCAGTGCCACCATAGAAAGGAACTGAGCCAAGAACTGAGCAGTGAGAAATGACAGGGCTGTGACAGAATAATACATCAAGATTGCTTCCTCCAGGGCTGGGGAGTAGGGAGGTGTGATCACAGATTTGTTCTAGATCTTCCCTCCTTGGCCTGCTGGAGGCTGCCATCTTCTTGCTGTAGCTCCTCACTGCATCCCTCTATATACGTATCTGTGTTTTAATCCCCCTTTAGTGAGCATGAGTCATTATTGTAGTGACCTCACCTTAACTTGATCTTGGGTTGCTATGGGTCCTTTTACCAAGTAAGGTCATCTTCTGAGATACTGGGCTTAAGACTCAAATGTCCTAGGGGTAGGGCATAATTAGGCCCATACCAACACAGATGTGAGTTTGAGTTTGAGCTTCATTGTTCAAATGAAGGGAGGTTGTCAGAGCTGTGCTTCCAAATGTTCATCTGGCAACTTTTATCAAGTTCACTTTGCCTTTGGGAGTCTGGGTAGCAGTGGGAGATGCAGGGAAATGGGTTCTTAGGAGACTGGCCTTAGTCTATGGGACTTACTCATGAGTAGTGGGAGAATTGCCCAAGTTAACATGTGCTGGGTGTGGCTATACATGCCTGTAATCTGAGTACTTGGGAAGCAGAGACAGAGGGATTGCCACATATTTGAGGCTATCTTCATCTGCATAGTAGTGAATTCTAGGTGAGCCAGTGCCACATAGTGAGGTCCCACTCCACTCTCTACTGTCCTGAGAAAATGAATGAATTAGAACATGAAGGGAGAGCCCAGGGCTGGGGCCAAGCTATTCTGAACATTTACTGATGCACTGGCCAGCCCATTGTTAAGGGTCTTAAGAGGAAGGACCTGTGTGTTGCAAGGGAGGGAGCAGCTTCAGGATGATGTCATAGCTACAGCTTGATTTTTTTTTTTATTTGTGTATGTGTTGGACAGTGTCTCACCATGGAAGTTCAGGCTAACCAAGAACTCTCCATCCCCTGTCTACCCTGTGCAGGGATCATGGGTATGCATTACAACATTGGTTTTAGCACAAGACACTTTGCCTGTTCTCCTTGCTCAGCACTGGAGACCTGGGGCTTAACTTCATCATGTAATCAACTGAGTCCATTATTATGGGAAGGAATCTGTATTTTAGATTTTATAGCAAACATGTTTACTTACTCACCAAATCAGCTATTATCTAATGCTTTTCATACCTGGGAGACACAAGAGGGGTGAATACAAGTCTCAGTTTATGTTTGTGGTGACAGTTATTGTCACCATTCTCAGCCCACAGAGAACAGGTTACATTCATTTAAGAAATGGTGTGTGGATTAAGATGGTCTATCCATAAAGTCATTCACCAACTGTTTCAATGAAGAATGGTTCTGCTTGGAGGGTGGCACAGACATTAGGTGAGGGTAAGAATCTGGTTCATTGGCTGTGGTGATTTTGAAAAGTGTTCATCTCAGAGAAAGAGTAACTTATAAAGTCCTCTTCTTCAAACTTGATGCAATAATTATAAATATAAAACAAAACATTCAGTCTCACTCTTTGTTGTTCTCTTACAAGCCACCTCCCAAGTTAATTGTCTAGGTTTCTTTTGGCTGTATAAATACTTTTGAAATATGTAAGCTGCTCTGAAAACCATAGTATAGTATAAAAACATGAAATAAACAATTCTACTAATATAGAGGCTGAGATAGGAGAAGCCTGATTTCAAGACCATTATGTGAAACTCAACAAGACACTGTCATGTACAAACAAGCATAAAGTGTATATGGATTGTATAATATTGGACCCATTTCTCCAATTATCAAACTAGAGAGACCACTGGATGACAGCCAACAAATTTCTAATTCCTCATATTTTTGGATTTCAATTGACTAGGATATGTTGGTAATATTAATTTTCATATTAAGATATTAAGAAAAAGTAATTATTACTTCTTGTTTTTGTTGTAAGAGTGGAATTAGGTTTGTGAGGGTTTGTTGAAAGATTACTTTCTTGCTTCTTCTGCGGTGTAGTTTTGCTTCTTATGTTGGTGTTTTCCATCTATTATCCTTTGTAGGGCTGGATTTGTGGAAAAATGTTGTATAAATTTTATTTTGTCATATAATATCTTGTTTTCTCCATCTATGGTAATTGAGAATTTTGCTGGGTATAGTAGCCTGGGCTGGCATTTGTGTTCTCTTAGGGTCTGTTTGACATCTGCCCAGGATCTTCTAGCTTTCATAGTCTCTGGTGAGAAGTCTGGTGTAATTCTGATAGGTCTGCCTTTATATGTTACTTGACCTTTTCCCCTCACTGCTTTTAATATTCTTTCTTCATTTTGTGCATTTGGTGTTTTGACTATTATGTGACAGGAGGAATTTCTTTTCTGGTCCAGTCTCTTTGGAGTTGTGTAGGCTTCTTGTATGTTCATGGGCATCTCTTTCTTTAGGTTAGGG
>JADRCD010153896.1:0-29960 GCA_019843815.1 Montemys delectorum | reverse complement strand
TGCCTTTAATCCCAGCACTTGGGAGGCAGAGGAAGGCGGATTTCTGAGTTCGAGGCCAGCCTGGTCAACAGAGTGAGTTCCAGGACAGCCAGGGCTACACAGAGAAACAAAAAAAAAAAAAATTAAGTCTTAAGGTCCTACCATATATCTAGCACAGAAGAGAATGGTAAGGATTTAAAACTAGGACATGCCAGGGAGGGTGAGGAAGGACCACAGGAAAAGTCAGAGGTGGAATTTCCAGGCGGGGTGCTGCTTTGTGAGTGTAATTGGCCTAAGGCTCTATGGAGTGTCCTCTTCCCTCTCGGCCTCCAAGGCTTTCTCTGACGAACCCATAATGATCTCTAATCTTTGGATACTTGTTACCTGTGAGACAAGCCTCTGAGCATCTTATTGTCACCTCAGGACAAACAGTCCTTTCACATGACTACTGTTGGATGGGGAGACTGTCATACATTCTAGGCCCTGTCACAGAGGTCCCTGAGCTGGTCAGTGGCAGAGCCAGGATGGACTGAGGCATGTGGCTGTGCCTAAGCATGCACATATAATCACTTCCATTTCTTGTCTGGTCTAATAGAGCTGGAAGAGGAAGATGAGGCAGCCAGGGTCTACCTCCAGCCAGGTTCCTGAAGAAAGCCTTCTGCGGAGTAGTTCCAGACATAGGGACTCATGAGTCTGGAGCTTGGTCCAAACTCACCTTGAGGGAATTCATCTGTGGGTTTAAGTCTCATCCAGTCACCATGGGTGCTTCAGCTGCACCTAAGTGGCTCACCTCGCAGACTTCCTGTTCTATCCTTTCCTTCCTGTCTACTCTCAACGTTTCCTGTTTAGTTCTGAACTTTCTAATACTGCACTTCCTACCTAGTCTGACATTCAGCTTGTCCCAGTAATTCTGTCTGTAGGAAGGTGTGCTTCAGCTGATCCAACACAAGCTTTCCACAATTGAGAATAACTTCCCACATAACTTGTTCATATTTAAGTCACTTCGATGGGCCATCAGAGCATCAGGGTAACGGAGAAAGAGATTCAGAAGAGCCACGGAGATAGTCCTCCCAGGTAACGTGGGGGAAAGTCTTATTTCTAATTCAATGGAAACCAAACCCACCTACCTCTTTTATGTCTGGCCTTCCAAATGCTTTTGCTTTAGACCTAAAACAAAGTATTTTGAATGCAGAGATTCCCCAGGATTCAGTATCACCACATCACCCTCCAGACAGGCTTGGAGCACTGAGGCCACAGCCCTGGTTGACAGAGCTGCCCCTTTTTTGTTTGTCTTACATGCCCCTGAATCCTAAAGGACAGTGAATTGGGCATGGTGGGAGGCTAGTGTGTCCTACTCAAATATGAAAGCAGAGAGCCTCATAGCCGGATGTGAGGACCCCCCTTCCCCATCAGGGATTCCAACAGGCCATGCCCAGCCACTGCTGCTCATCTGGAAGCATGCACTGTCCAGTTCTCCAGTTCTCTTGTCTGTACAGAAAATGAGTTTAGGTCCACTTGCATATAGTGCAAGGTCTAGGTTTGGCTTGCTCAAGAGCTTTTTTTTTTTTTTTTTTTTTTTTGGTTTTTCAAGACAGAATTTCTCTGTGTAGCCCTCGCTGTCCTGGAACTCACTCTGTAGACCAGGCTGGCCTCGAACTCAGAAATCTGCCTGTCTCTGCCTCCCAACTCCCAAGTGCTGGGATTAAAGGCATGCGCCACCACCACTGCCCGGCTGCTCAAGAGCTTTTAAACATGGTTCCCCAGACAAGGGTTCATCGCCTCAGCAAAGGCAGAACCTTTCCAGTGTAGGTGAGAACAGCTCATGCTGCCTGCCCATGACCTGGCTCACCCCAAGCCGATAGTTCCATGGGAGATGATAGTTTCAGCTCGGGTAGGTTTTTCAGGATGCCAGGGCTGCCCAAGGCCCTTGCAACAGAAAGGGGCCATTTTAGCCCCTAGTAGATTCCAATAAGTTGCTTTTTTCCTTGACCTCATGTCACTATGTTTCCTTCTTTCTTCTAAGAAGCCTAACACACAAAGCCTGAGATGAGATGTAGAAGCTCTGTCATATCTTCTTTCAAAGTAAGCCAATTCTATTGCCTTCAGATCTGGAGACTATCAAAAGGAGAGCATGAACCAAAGCCTTCTAGGCCATCGATTGACATTTTGAAAGGCACATGGTGGGGAGGGGCAGAGGGTTGTTTCTCCTCAGTCAGTTCCTGACAAGTATTGATCCTGTTTAGGTGAAGGTGAAAGGGTTCTCTTGTCTCTAATCCAGTCATCTGAAAAGACTTCTGTTTATTTGTGCATCTATTCATCCTACAAATGTCGGGTGAGTGCCTATCACCTGGCAGGCACACACTACTTCAAGCATCCAGGAATCGCTACGGACAAAAAACGCCTACACGGTAGGAGCTTATCTTCAGTTGGGTTGTAAGACAACAAACAGGTGAATGAGTGAACTCTCTCTCTCCATTGTCTGGTGAATGTGTAAAAAGGCAAACAAGGCCCAGTGTGGTGGCACAGCTCTGCAGAGGGACTCAGCCAGCACAGCCTGTCCTCTGTGACCCCAGAATGAGCAAGAAGCAGCCAGAGAAGTGTAGTCCAAACTGACAAATTATAGACACGGTAATCCTGGACAACCAGAAGGCAGGCTGGTACGGCTGGAACAAACGGGGAATGGTGCAGGCATGGGAGTGAGACACAGACTGGCTAAATGCCAGGAGAACGTGTCCAAAACTGAGTTAGCTCCAACTTTGGTGGGTAGAGGAAGATTCTTGTCAAAGAATACCAGCAGCTGCTAGATATTGTTTAGGGAGATCCCTTCCAACTCCAGATTAAAAGAGAATGAGCTTCCATAGTGACTGAAAGCCATCTATGAGCTGGGGTGCTCTATTGCTTATTAACAGGACATTTGGGGGACAAATAGTAAAAACATACAAATAAAAAAGTCTGATAATATTGATGTATCATTCAGAGACTATTATTACTGGGGGTTGAATGTGTCTCCCAGAAGTTCAAGTGTTGGAAACTTTCCCCAGAGTCATGATGCTATATTCTGTACTGGAGCCTTTGGGGAGCAGGATTAGGATTATGTGGGTCACATGGGTAGTAGTACATTAATTATTTTTCTATGCTGTTATAAATACCATGACCAAAAGCAACTTGTAGAAGACTTAGTGTATGGCTTGTAGTCCCAGAGGGAGTGGGGGAAGCATGGCAGCGAGTGGCTGGAGCAGAAAACAGAGATCACGTCTTCAACCACAAACAGGAAGCAGAGAGAGCTCACCAGAAATTGGGCAAGGCTAGACACCCTCAAAGCCTGTCCCCCCTCCTGTGACATACTTCCTCCAGTGAGGCTCCACCTCCTAAAGGTCCCATAACCTTCCTTAGCAGCACCAAGCAAGAACCAAGCGTTCATGTACCTGAACCTATGGGAGACATTTCTCATTCAGCCCACAACAGGGGAAGACTCATCTAACATCATTAGTAACTTTGGAACAAGAGCCCGTAGCTAGCATGCTTGTTCTGTGTCAATGTGTGGTTTCTACCAAGTTAGGATGCAGGAAGAACATTCTAGCCACATCTTAGGCACATGTGGTACCAAGCTCTTGAACTTCCCAGCTTATAGAACCACCAGCCAAATAAACTCTTCTTTGTAAATTCCCCAGCCTTGGGCGTTTTGTTACAGCAACAGAAAATAAACTAAAGAGATCTTTTAGACATGCATTCAAGTATTTAGAGATGAGGAAACACCATCTCTCAAATGTCTAGGGGGGGAAATGTATGTACAGGTGTCTCAAGAGTGGGTTGGTGTTTGGTGGGAGGGAGGACAAAGGAAAAAGGAAATGTAACCAAGTGGTATAATACTACCTGAGGGATCTGAGTGAAGGCTCTGAGTACAAATCTCCACTTGTTTTGCACTTTTCTCTGAAATACTCAAGGTTAAAAAAAAAATGCTGGGGGCTGGAGAGATGGCTCAGCGGTTAAGAGCACTGACTGCTCTTCCGAAGGTCCTGAGTTCAAATCCCAGCAACCACATGGTGGCTCACAACCATCCATAATGAGATCTGATGCCCTCTTCTGGGGTGTCTGAAGACAGTTACAGTGTACTTATATATAATAAATAAATAAATGAACAAATAAATAAATACATCTTAACAAAAACAAAAACGCTGTCGATTTACTTTAAAGGAAAAATGTGGAGGATGTAGACCGAAGCTTCAACAAGGTGGCCTTATGTAAGGCATTAGGCATGCATTACAGTGAGACTCTCATAAACCAAATGCCCCAAAACAGCAACTCATGTGTGTGTGTGTTCCAGTCCACATTGGTGCACACATGTGTATGCACATGTATGGAGGCCAAAGGCCAATATCAGATGTCTTCCTCAGTCACTCCCCGCCTCATTTTAGAGTCTCTCATGAACGCCATTGCTCTCTCATTTGGATGGACTCGATGGCTAGCAAGTCTCTGGGATCTTCATATCTCTACCTTTCGGGTGCTGGGCTTGCTCGTATATACTGCTGTGTGTATATACTGCTGTGTGTATATACTGGCTTCTTATGTGGTTGCTAGGAAATCCAGACTCAGATCCTCATACTTGTACAGTAAGCATTTGACTGACTGAGCCATCCTCCCCAGGCCCCCAAACAGATTTGTCGTTGTTGTTGTTGTGTTATTGTTGTTGTGATTGTGGTTGTTAAAGATGGATGATGGACCTAATGGCCAATCTTCATCTCCAAATGGAACGTCAGTTGCACACGGGCCAGACGATAAAGAAATGGAGCATCCTCCAGCCTAGGAGTTTTTGTTTGTTTTGATATACAAAATTCCAGGGGTAGGAGCCCATCTCTCCAAATTTCCCAGAGGCTCTACTATGAAAGTGACTGCAAGGTGTGTCTGGCCCCACAGCCTCTGGATCAGAGCTTCCCCCAAATTCTCATGGGTGACTCCAGAATCTGAGGGGCCAGCACTGTAGTCGGATCAAATGAAAACACACAGGATAAACACGCTGAAGGACAGGTGCTCGCTGTTTGTTTAAATTAGTTGTAATTGCAAAATGTTCAATTCTCATCTCTACTTCCCTCTGCCAATTTGCCCTGGCTCAGGCACCCATGCTGTCTGCCAAAGGCAGGGTGAGTGGGCGGGCAGAGTGGGCTGGAGGGCCCGGGGCCAAGGCCACGGAGGGAGCAGGTGAAGCAGCTCCAAGCTGTGTGCCCAGGGAGAGCCCAGTCATCAGGTGAGTCAGAGCCTGCTGTTGACAAACCTAAAGGGCCAGGTGAGGTCAGAGAGAAGGAGGAGCCACGAGTGTGCTCTGGGAGGCAGAAGAGACAGATTCTCACGTCCAACATGTACCCATGTGATAGCATGGGTCACTGTGGGCTTGATATCCTGCTCAGTGGGGTTTGATGCTCCCACTGGCACAAGGAAAGCGTCATTGCCTCCTTAGGAATGAAGACTGGAGGATGCGTGCGCAGAAGGTTCTGAGACTCCCTTTCAGCTATGCAGAGAAAGAGGAAAGTGGTCCTTTGCACTCAGGTCCAACCCTCCAACGCTGGCCCCAATAGGAGAGAAAGTCTTTAAGAAGGGGATTTCCAGCTCTTTCTAGCAGTATCTCAAAGACCCATCCAGAGATGGCTTTTTGTGACAGCTAACTATCCCAGAGACAGACTCTCTCCCACTCACCCATGTGGGGCTGAGCTCAGCCCAGGTGCCTCTCCGGTCATTTAGATTTTCCCAGGCTGATCTCCTGTTGACTTGTAGGAGGTACGTGTACCTTGCTAGTTATATTTGAAGTTGTCCTCTGACTTGGTAGGACTTGAGGGTACCAGTTGAGTTGTAGGCAATTAGCACACTATCTGCTAGGGGACTGGGAGGCATTTCCATGCCTGGTTAAGACTCTGAGGTAAATCCTCCTCGTGTAAGCTGGATCCCTCGTAGTCTCTTGACCGGCACCTTTAAAAAAAAAAAAAAAAAGTGCATGGCCAGCAGGACCCCCACAACGTAAAGATGCTTGTGCCCAGCCCGAGGACCTGAGTTCCATGGGGAAAGGAGAAAACCGACTCTCACAAGTGGTTCTCCAACTGCCATATTTACTCCTGCTGTGGAATGCTTGCACGTGTGTGGATACACATGTACACACAAATAAGTGTAACCATTTTGTTTTTTAAGGAGTAAGAACACTGGGCCCATTCAAATGAGCAGCCTCTGGACCCTGGGACCACTGTATGTCCTCTGAACTCCCTGTGAGAGTCTCTCCCCAGAGCTCTACAGAGGCAGGATTTGATGCGGGGACTCCTCAGAAAGAATGGTTGGTAATCGTTTACACACACACACACACACACACACACACACACACACACACACACACATTCTCTCCCTTCGGAAAAGTTGCTATAGAACCTGGTGGCCACTGTAAAGCAGCCACATCCATGTGTCATCTGAAAATGACACTTGGGGGAAATAAATCCCAGTAAGCAGGGCTCTTTCCTGGAACAAGCCACAGACTGCTTCCCAGAATGCCAGTTCTCTCCCACCGGGTGCCCTTGCTCTCGCAGGGAACCTCTTCCCAGACAGCTGGAGGAGGATTTGTTTTTCCAGCATTCCCTGACCACCATTCAGTGCTACCTTCAAACTTCGTCCTCTGGCATGCAGGCCTTGTCCACACTCAGGGGGCTGCAGCTCTAGTGAGCTTGCAGTGACTGGGGGATGATCGAGAAGAACTCAGGCCCAGGGTTCTAGTACTCTGGGAGAGCAGGCCTGTGTGAGCCCCACTCTTTGTATTTCCAGTACTTTTTGATGACAGAGTTCTTCGTTCAGGGAAAGACCCCGTGGCTGCTCCATCACAGACTCCAGAGTGTCCTTTCCAGTTCCCTCCAGACCTCTGGTGCTATCCTTGGTGGGACTGTCTGCTGCAGGGCCTTTCACAGCACAGCCCTGGCCTGGGGCAGGGGGAGGGGGAAGGGAGGGACTGGGGCTGTAGAGAGAGCCCTGGCCTCAGGGCAATAGGATAGAAGCACTGAGACCGTGTTTCTTTGAACTCTCTTTCACAGGAAATTTGGCTTCAAATTCTTGTACACCCAGAAGGCCAAGGCAGCCTTGGGACACCAAGTCTCTTATCTGATGCTGTCTGGACAGAGGCCTCCTGGTAGCTCTTCTCGGAGCATCAAAAAGGGCCAGCTGGTGACCTCATGAGTCACAACTTTATTCCCTCCATTTGATTTCAAAACATGGGACTGACCTTCCTAGTTCCTGTCGGGGCTTTAAAGTTCAGACATGCAGACAGACAGACAGACAGACAGACAGACAGACAAGATGTGAGGGAGTACATTTGTTGCTCCTGTGGCTAAAATCCCACAGGAGATCAGTGTTACTGATTATTTATGGACCAAGGAAAGAAAGTGGGGGTCCTGTCCCTGAGTTAAAGGTTCAGACCAGGTATCTGAAGTGGGGGAGAGCTTGTTATCAGACAGCTGAGCACAGCCAAGCCCCCTTTCCCAAAAGCAGAAACTCCTGAGAGGCAGGTGTGAAACCTAAAGGACTTTGTTCCCCCGAGTCATGATGTCAAATCAACCGTATGTAAACAACACCTTCATGACAAAGTAATGCACCAGACAGGGACAATGCCGTGCTCCCTATTGGACTGCGTCTGTTTCCCTCTGTCCACAAAATACTACTTTCAAAGTCTCCAAGTCAACCTCATAGAGCCAAGGGAGGAAATGACAGCAGTTCTAAGCACAGTCTTGTTTTGTGTAATTTATGGGGTTTTTTTTTTTTCTAACTTTGAAGAACTGTAGACTTATATAAAGTAAGCTAAATGTTTTCTTTCCAAAAAACATCAAATGAAACTCCACGTTCAAAGAGTGAGAATTCTTTGTCCCTGTTCCATCCTTTCTGTGTGTTCTGTGACTGCAAGCTCTTCTCTTGAAGCCCGGTTCAGTTTTCTGTTGTATAGTAGCCAGGACCAGGATGGGAGCAAGTGTCTTTAATGTATGAGCTCCTTTTGTCATTGTAATGGGAGAGACACTCAGGAAGAGGGCCAGGACAGACTGAAGCTGTCCCTACCCAGCATCTGAGACAGAAAAGGCACAGACCTTCGTTGAGTATTGATTGATGTGGAACTGCCTCCAGATAACTTCTACCCACCTGCTGCTGCTCTCTGTGAGGCAGTGCTAATGACTGAATTCAGCCATCAGGGAGGCTGGGACGGTCCCCATCTCTGATGGCTGGGCCCAGCCTCTTCTGGGTCCATTTGGGGCCTTGGGTTGGGGTGAGACCAGGAGACAACACTCCTCCATCTGTTGTATGGTCCTCACAGATACCCAGTCTGGCAAGGCTGTAGTACCCATTTCTCTGACCTTATCGCATATGACATCCCTCTTATCCATATCTCACATATATGTATGCACAGACCTACCTAGGCTCGCTGCCTACCTCTGGCCACGAGTGGCGATGTACCTTTAGGAATCTCAGTGTACCATACACCCAAAGAAGTGTACAAGGAGCAGAGCAAAGCCACATGCACAAGAGGCTCATGCCTGCAGAAGCCAGTCGGGGAGGCCTGAAGGATACTTGCTTGTGTTGTTACTTGGTTTACAAAATACCAGAACACAGCAACTAAAGAGAAGAAGCTTTAGTTTAGCTGAGCTCAGTTCGAGTCTATCATGGGGCAGTCCCGGTACCCAGGTGCCACACAACTGGTCCCATCGCATCTGCATGAAGCAGTGCTAATGAATACTGAAAACCAGTTACTTTTATTTATTTATTTATTTATTTATTTATTTATTTATTTTGCTTTTTTATTCAGTTCAGGTCTTCCCACCCGTGCCCCAGGCCGTGGGATGGTGCTGCTGGTACTCAGGGTGGCTTTTTCCTCCTTAGCTTCGAAAACACCCTTACAAACAAGCTCAGGGGTGTATCTCCTATGTGATTCTAAATCCTGGTCAAGTTGACAATGAAGATGACCCACAACTGGCCACCAGATCTACAGAGACCCCGGTGTACCTGACCCTTGTACACAGCTCCATCTTGAGCGCCCAAGTCAGACTCCAAAGCTGAGAGGACTGAGGGTCAGGCACATGAGGAAGACGTTCGTTTCCTGGGGCTGCCCTAGCCAATTGCTCCATGTCCTGACTTAATGCAGCTCACCCCAAAGGCCGCTATTTGGCCCTGTGTGTGGTGTTTTCAGTGTTTTACCTGAATGATCTCCCTCTGTGCTCACATAAATATTAAGATGTAGGTACCAATCCATACTGAACTGTAGAGAAGGGAACCGCACGGCTAGAAAGTGGCAGGACCTGGTAGATGTGTGGCTCATAGACTAATCAGAGGCTTCGGCACAGACTCTCCTGGTATCTTAATACCTCATCCTTGGCGACAGCTATATCCTGTCCAGTGCAGCATGCAGCCTACGCTTCTCTGGAGACCCCTCCCTTCAGACGCTGTATTTCTGTAGCCATTGAGTCTCACCCTTGATTTAGATCATGCAGGATGCTTGCGACCCTCTGTTTTGTTCTGCTTTTCTCTTGAGCCTTCCTCCTGTCTTCTCTTTTCTGTCTGGCTTCTACTCCTCAGAATCTTCGTAAGGGGAATTCTCTCAGCAAGTTGGCCTTTGTTATAGCTACTTGGCAAAATCCCAAACAGAGAGCCCTCCCTTCCACCTCTCCATGCCTGCACCACGGCTTCTGGCTGTTTGGAGAGAGAATCACACAATCTGACTACGTACTTTTGCACTGGGCTCTCCACTAAGCTCACCCTTCAGGTTGACCCTCAACACTGTCAGGCTAGGCTATGGATTCCATTATTCTCTCCAGTCATCTCTCTTCTTGAGCCCACGGGACCCTGTCTCTGCATCTGGCCCTCATTCTCTTCCATAGACCCCTGCATTCTCCTTCCAAGTGATTGATCCCCACCCCCCACCCCTCTACCCGCTCTGTTTATCTCAACTTTCATCTTCCGGACATCAAATTGGCCATCTCATCTAGGCTGTGTCTCTCTTCTCCCTGCAGGGGTGGCCAAGGCCTCCCAGCTGGGCTCTGGAGTCAGCCATCCCACTCCCTGGGTGTCTCTGGCCTCTTGCACAGTGCCCTCCTGTTTCTGGACCATTCCAACAAGCATCCAGCAGTGCTTCCTTGGTCCCCTGGCCTCCAGCCACTCTGGCACAGAGACCCTCTGAGCTTCTCTCTCTTTGCCTTCAGAGACACAGCTTTCAAAATAATCGGATTTGTTCACATTGTGTCTATTTTCTTAACTCCTCTTCCAGTCCTGGGCTCAAGACAACCTGGCCAAGCTCCCAACGCTTTCCCTGGAGATCTTGGTCAAGGTTGCCAGCGACCTGTCTGGCTGGCTCTTGGACTTTATCCTGAGTCTGGACACACTCTGAGCATCTGTCAACAGACTCTCCCAGCTCACCTCCTACCTCCCTGATGGTCCTCCCCTTTTCAGACTCCTGAGTGTGAGTGCTCCCTGGGCCCCTGGAGCTCTTTGTCTTCCTACCCCAGATGGTTTCCATTAGACTGTGGATGGATTCAAATACTGTCCTCAAGCCGGTGAGTCCAGGCCCATCCTGCACTTCTTTGTACTTCCTTCCAACGGATCTGTAGAGGCTCCAGCCTTACACTGTTTCCTCTACAGAGACCCCGGTCATCCCATAATTGACACATCCGGATTCAGTTTTCCCCAGCAGTGTGTTCCCTATAGCAGTCGCCATCCAAGTTAAGCTGACATGGCGCCCTCCCCAGCTCACTCAAGCCTCTCTCTAGCATCTTCTCACATCATCTGAAATCTATAACCTGTAGTGACCTGGAGGGCATGGCCCTTTCGTCCATGCTCTACTCAAGATATTGTCCCAGAGACTCTCGGGTCCTAAGATCTTCCAACTTGAAGATCTTGGGTATACAGCTTGTCTTGCCCTGAATAGTCTTCCCTGTTCTTCACATGAGCTGTTTTTCCTTACTGTCTCTCTCTGTTTCGAATGCTATCTATCCAAAGTGATCATTATTAACTGGCTTTATCTAAAGTAAGCCCCTTTTAGATTCTTTATCTCAAGCCCTCTTTATTTCTAATGATACAACTTAAAATTGATTCTTCTTTGTGTTTTAAATCTCTTTGAAATTTGATTTGATCTTTATTTTTGAAGAGAACAAATGTACATGTATAAGAAATAAAATACGTATTTTCAAAATATGTTTATACTGGCTGGCATCTTCTAATTGTGTTACTCAGTTGGACGTTTGTCTCAAATGTTAAAATAGATTTCTTTGCATGTCCATTTTGCTTTGTTTGTTTGTTTGTTTGCTTGCTTGCTTTTTTTCGAGACAGGATTTCTCTGTATAGCTCTGGCTGTTCTGGAACTCACTCTGTACACCAGGCTGTCCTTGAACTCAGAAATCCACCTGCCTCTGCCTCCCAAGTGCTGGGATTAAAGGCATACGCCACCACTGCCCAGCTCATTTTGCTCTTTTTGATGTTGCTGTGGACCCAAAAGGGCCTGCATCTTACTTCATACAGTACGCCTTCGGGACGCAGAGTGGTGTCTAGCATGTTCTGTTGGGTGCCGAATGGATGACTGAAGGACAGAAACAAGGGTTGGAGCCACCTGTGAGTCATAACAATTCACATGCAGCTCACACAGCATCCTGCAGAAGATTGAACATAGTACTGGAGTTATTGAGAGCAACAGAAGGCTATCCGAGACTGTGGAAGGTCCGGGAAGTCTTGGAAGAGACATGGGGCTAGACAGCTGAGAGCCTGTCCTGTTTCTGCTGCCTTCCAATCACAGCAGACCTTGTGAAACTCAACTCTGGTCATGAAGGCCTGGCACTGATTTTGAATTCATCTTGTTTCCCTCATGTGTCTGGCCTGTGGACGAAATTGGGGTCTTCCAGAACCTCTGTAGGCACTTTCTTTGAATAGCCACCTTTGATCATCTTTGCTTCCCATCTTACACCTACCTCATCACCCTCTGCTCTGCCACCCTCAACTCCACCCAGGCTCTTGACCAGGTCCATCTTCTTCCAAAGGTTCTTACCCTGCACTCCCTGCCACTGGCCCTCCCACTGGTGTCTCTAGGCTTTGTTTCCCCAGATCCCCCCATTCCCTTGTCCACACTCATCTGAGGGTGAATCAGGTTGACTGTGGTAATGATCCCCCACTGCCCCAAGGCTCACGGTGACTGGTACGTGTGAACTGAGAGAGGAACAGAGTCCTGTACTATTCACCCACCATGGTTTTTCCCATGGTCTCTCTTTGAGGACACAGGCTGGTGAAGCCTCCACTGTCTGGAGTATTGCCAGGCACCACGGTGGGAGTGAGAAACAAGGACAGCTATGAGTCAGCTCTTAGCAGCGCTCATCTGGAAATGCGACATGTCTCTTTCCCTCTTATTCTATGGGTCTGTTGCAGAGTGAGGAGAAGCAGGAGCAGTAAATAGAGTATTATCCAGTGCTCAGGAGCAGAAACATGCCAACCTCGCAGGGCTTCCACCCTAACGTGGCTGCATGCTCTCAAAGAGAGGCAACTGTCTTGCCCCTCCCATGCCCAGCTTGTAATTAATTTGTGCAAAGATACCGTATGAATGTGAACCCCACTTCTGGGCCAGGATGCTCCCTTTCCATCTCAGTGGGTTCTAACACACACAGTAGGAGTGGGTGACTTTGAGGACTTTGACTCAAGAGAGCTCTGGCAATGTTTTGGATGAAGTTTCCACTAGCTGACTTCATTTTGCCCGTGTGCTTTTTAGCCACAAGCTCTATGTTTTTCCGTCTGGGTGTACAAACCTCTCCCAACCTCACCTTGTCCTTCCACCCATCGAGAGGTTTCTGAGGAACTGCCCACTGGTGAGGAGTGAGGCCACAGCTGTTCTGTGTTGAGCCCTCCCCAAAGGCCAGCACTGGGGTCAATGTTTAATCACCTTTTTCATGACTCCTCGTCACAAGCCAGCTGGTAAGGATA
Source organism: Montemys delectorum (assembly GCA_019843815.1). Lineage (NCBI taxonomy): Eukaryota > Metazoa > Chordata > Mammalia > Rodentia > Muridae > Montemys > Montemys delectorum. The sequence goes on along the minus strand of JADRCD010153896.1, from coordinate 17,027 downwards.
CAATTGTCCTCAAGCCACCTTTATAGAAACGAGGAAACCGAAGTTCAAAGAGGTTTTTTTAAACCTCCCAGCTTGTGGGCTGGACCTTTGGGCATTTCCCTAGTCTGTGTGACTGGCACGCCTGCCTCGTGACTGGCGGGCTCCTCGCTGAAGGGGTGAGTCGGTGAAGGTCGGCCGTGCAGCCAGCTGCCAGCTCGCCTGGGAGCTAAGTGTTCTGTGCAAGGGTTGAAGTGCATAGATAATGGTGGAATTTACCTCTCAAGATGGCAGGGCCAAGTGTGACTTTGTTTGATAAGCTTGGATTTTATGTCTTTAGAAGCAAACAAACAAACCATCAAGTGGCTGTGTTGCTGGCAGACTGCCCAGAAGCCTGACCCAGAGGGAGAGTCGTGGACTCCACCCTCGGGAGAGCCAGGGTTCTGGGGTGAGGAGTTTCACCGAGTTTCCCGCCAATACCCAGGATCCCCTGGCTGGCTTTCTTCCAGCTTCTCCTTGTCTCCTCCGTGGGGTTCTGGAGCCGTGGAGGAGCTCACCCACAGCATGTCCACTTACAGGCTCACTTACTGACAGAAAGGACAGTGGCCACAGTGAATTACACTGACACCACACGACAGGCACGGCACTAAGAACTTTATTATTTGCATTGTGTTTTCTTTTTTAAATTTTTCATTAATCATAGGGAACTGAGGCAGAGGCTCATGAGTTTTGCGGCTGGGCTCGGGTATATAATGATTCCCCCCCACCCCCCTCTCTCTTTTTCTCAAGACAGGGTTTCTCTGTATAGCCTTGGCTGTCCTGAAACTCACTCTGTAGACCAGGCAGGCCTCAAACTCAGAAATCTGCCTGCCTCTGCCTCCCAAGTGCTTGGATTAAAGGCGTGTGCCACCACCACCCGGTGATACTCTGTCTCAAAGGTATGAGTTTTTTCCTTTTTGTAGGAAGATAGAAACCATTTATTTTTACACTTGCTATTAAAGAAATTTTTTTGATTCATTTTATCTTAATTTTTAAAATTGATGTATAAAATGTAAAAAATGTAGGCTTACAGGTAGTAATACGAATTTTTTGCACTTTTGAGGCTATTTTTTTCTTTGCTTTAGTTTTTTGTTTGTTTGTTTTGTTGTTGCTGTTATTTTAGGGGTTTTGTTTTGTTTTGTTGTTCCCAGCCTTCTCAAGAGACAAGGCTATCCTGGAACTCACTTTGTAGACCAGGTTAGCCTTGAATTCTCAGACATTTACCTGCCTCTGCCTCCCATAGTACTGGGATTAAAGGAGTGTGCCACCACTGCCTGGATAAATACAATCTTTTTGTTATTGTTTTTTTTTTTTTTTTTTTTTGAGATGTGGTTTCTCTGTGTAGCCCTGACTGTCCTGTAATTCACTCTGTACATTCAGAACTCAGAGATTCACCTGCCTCTGCCTCAGGAGTACTAGGATTAAAGGTGTGGGCCACAAACACTACCCTTTCTCTTTGTTTGTTTGTGTTTCGGTTTGGTTTGTTGAAGCAGGGTCTCAAAATGTAGACCTGACTGTCCTTGAGCTCACAGAGATCTGCCTGCTGTTTTTGGAGTGTAGTATTATGTTACCACACCCAGAGGCCATGTGACATTTTAATACATGTATCCATGTTTCCACTGTGAAGAACTACAAGATGATTGAAGACACAGATCCATGTGACCTGATCTTAAAATTAATTTATTTTTAATTGACAAATATGAATTATATATGTATATATTGACTGTGCACAACACAGTGTTTTAAAAAGTGCATATGTGGTAGAATGGTGTAATGGTTCGTGTATGCTTGGCCCAGGGAGTGGGGCTATTAGGAGATGTGGTTTTGGAGTAGGTGTGGCCTTGTTGGATAGGTGTGTCACTGTGGGTGTGGGCTTTAAGAGCCTCATCCTAGCTGCCTGAGGAGTCAGTCTTCTCCTGTTTGCCCTTGGAACAAGATGTAGAACTCTCAGCTTCATGCCTGCCTAAATACTGCCATTCTCCCACCTTGATAATAATGGACTGAACCTCTGAACCTTTAGCCAATCCCAATGAAATGTTGTCCTTATAATAGTTGCAGTGGTGGCGCACGCCTTTAATCCCAGCACTTGGGAGGCAGAGACAGGCAGATTTCTGAGTTCAAGGCCAGCCTGGTCTACAAAGTGAGTTTCAGGACAGCCAGGGCTACACAGAGAAATCCTGTCTCAAAAACAAACAAACAAACAAACAAACAAACAAAAAAGAGTTGTTTTGGTCATGGTGTCTGTTCATAGCAGTAAAATCCTAACTAAGACAAATGGCAAAATCAAACTAGTTATATGTATTACCTCATTTATTTGGTTTTGTTTTGTTTTGTTTTGTTTTTATAACTGAAGTTACCATCTGTGCAATAAATTTCTTGTGTTATCCTTGTTGTCTAAAACCTTAACCATTATCCATTTATCTACTATTTCCTCCTTCACTATATATTTTTTGAGTTATTCCATTTTATATATGATGAATATGAGGCTTACACTAAAATGTCCCCAAGCTCCCACCTATGGAGTGATAAGCTAAGCTAGCAACCCCCAAGTCTTCCAAAGGACCACAGTCCCTCCGCTTTACTGTGAAGAGCCATTGGTGGAATGCAAGATTGACAGCAGTGATAAAGCAGGGAATGATGATAGCAATGCTCAGGGGGATGAGGCCAAGATTGACGTCCGCACTGTGAGTTACAGATGCTTTGAGCATGTCCTCTAAAGACTATTATATTAGATGTTGGAGTGTCAGTGTTGATGGTGATGAGCCTTTATGAGGCAGAACTTAGTGGGAGTCAGATAGATTGCTGAGAGAATGTCCTTGGATGGGATTAATGTAGTTCCTAGAATTCTGAGTAGTTCACACAAAACAAATTACTACAAACAAAGCAGCCCCTCAATCAATCAATCAATATCTCTCTCTCTCTCTCTCTCTCTCTCTCTCTCTCTCTCTCTCTCTCTCACACACACACACACACACACACACACACACACACACACACACACACACAATTCTACCACAATGCCATCTGTTTTGTTGAGATGCAGCCACACAACCTTGCCAGAGACAGAATGGATGGAACCACTCTGAGTTTAGACCTTCAAGTTTAGCCTCCAAACCTGTGAACTAAATAAACTTGTTGCTTTACAAGAATATTTAGCTTCCAGTATTGGGCTTCTGTTGTTATGGTAACAGAGAATTCACTGAGAGGCCAGGAAGGTAGTTCAATGGTTAAGATGCTTGCCGCACAAGCAGCATGCACAAGGACTGGAGTTTGGATCCCAGAATCCATGTGTCTTTGTCTTTGCTTCTATTGCTGTGACAAAACAACTATAAACAACCGGGGTTTATTTCACCTAACAGATTACAGCCCATCATCAGGGGAAGTCTGGGCAGAAACTGAGGCAGGAACAAAAGCAGAACTAAGGAGGAACTTTGCTTCCTGGCATGCTCCTCTATAGGCATAATGTTTTTGTGCACTGTGTAAAGGCTATCTTTGGGTTATTCAAATGCTGATTTCTCTGTCCCCATTTATTGTTTCAACCTGGACTCAGCATTGTAATGCTTAGGTCTAGAATCCTGTCTCAAGTTTGTCTAAACAATTCTCATGATTTATTCTCTGCCTGGATAATAAATGGTGATCACTCAATGGCTGGGCAGAAGAGAGAATAGGGTAGGGCTTCTACTTGCAAGGGGGAAGGGAAAGAAGGGAAAGAGGGAGAGAGAGGAGAGAGAGAGAGAGAGAGAGAGAGAGAGAGAGAGAGAGAGAGAGAGATGCTGAAATTGGAGTTGTGAGGACAGAGTTTGAGAAGACACCATGGAAAGAAATATCTGAAGCCCTAATTGTATTTGGCTGGGAGATAGCCAGATTAACATAGGAGGTTAAGATAGATCATTTTACTGCCCAGATATTGAGGTGCAGCTTGAAATAAATCTTGGTTTCTCTGTGTGGTTAACTGGGGACTAGCAAAGGTAAAGAAATACAGCCACCAGATTAATTTACTATTTACATCTATATTAAAAAATAATTCATTTTACACTCCTCATGCTTGCTCAGCTGGTTTTTTGTTTGTTTGTTTTTATGTACCCCGAGACCACTGGCCAGGTGTGGCATCACCCACAGTGATCTGTGCTCTCCCACATCAACCATCTAACAGGAAAACGTTCCACAGGCTTGCCCACAAGCATTTTAAAGGAAGCAATCCCTCAATTGAGCTTCCTTCTTCCTAGGATCGTCTGTCTGTGTCAAGTTGTCTGTGTCAAAAACCAACCAACACACTTTATAGATGCTAGATGGGCAAAGCAGCCCATTCACAGTTCCAACTCTTAGAAGGTGGAGATGGGATTCCTGGAGCAAGCTGGCTAGCTAGACTAGTCATAGCAGCCAGCTCTGAGCTCACTTAAGAGACTGACTCAATGAAAAAGGTAGAGAGTGATCACGAAAGACGCCTGACATCAACTTTGGATGTCCATACACATCACCACACAAATGTGAGCCTACACACATGAACACACATGAACATATGGATGCATGCATGCCACACACAAGAAAGAAAAGAAAATGAGCTGCCATGTCTCAGACAGTTATTAATGAGTCACCCGGTTCTTAGCCTCTCTTAGAAGTTAAAGCCTCACTGCTTGCAGGGTCATAATGAAAGAGGCTTTGCCTGCACCAGGGTGCTGAGTGAGTAGGAGCTGTTCTTCACTAATCCAGTCCCATATCCCCTCTCCCTGTGCAGCCACAGCTTAGAAGGCCACCCACACACAGGCTTGCTGCAGAAGACCCAGGTTGCCACTGCAGCCACCTCTTCTGGGCACAGCTTCTCCTAGGGCAAGGCGTCTTCCTCGCCTTTTCTCTCCTACCTGGCCCAGCTCCAGGAACTTGTCCCACTGGCCCAGCTTGACACACATCTTGGCATATCTTCTGCATTCTTCTACAGCTTATCCTCAGTACCGGATGTGACTGGTGGGCTCATTCTTCCTTTCATGGACTCATCCATTTGTCTTTTCTAGCCGTGTTCGTGAGGCACCTGCCATGTGCCAGGTGTGTATGATGTAGAGGGATGAGCCTGGGCTAGGACAGGCACGAGTTCTGTCCTCTCTTCATCAATTGTGTGGCTGGATGAATAACCATTTGTCAGCCTCCAGTTTGCTCTTCTGTAAAATCTAGACCATCATTGGTGACATTGTGTGAAATGTGGGACCTAACAGTTCATCACAGGCCTTCTGTCACCCTAACTCCTTGCTGAAGCCCCCCTATTCCCACTTCTGCGCTGACTGAAGCTCCTCCCCAGTGCTCCACCAGAGCTAGTGACCCATGCAGTCTGGGGCTGTGTTGAGGACTCTGAGTAGTTTAGGGTCAAGGCAGGGTTGAGGCAGAGGCTCCACAATAGCTGCCAGGTTCCCTATACCCTCGTGTGTTCCACTGAATACAGGCCTTCTGTCTATCCTGTCTGGATGGAAAGAAGCGGGCTGGACAGAGAGATCTCTTCCTTTAGGCTTGTGGGCTGCCTTGCCGAGCTGTGAGAAGGGAGGAAGAGGATTCTGCACAGAATCCAGGGCCTTCTTATATGCACCTCACTGCTCAGTGCTGGGCAATGCTGCCAACTCGGCCTTGTCAGCTAGAGAGGGCAGAGGGCTTAAAGTCAGCAACCAGGGAGGGAGCAGGGCCACAGAGAGAACTGTCAGAGGAAGTCTGTAGCCAGGATAATCTCTTGACATTCCCAGAGCACATACCTATAGTAGAGTGCTTGCCTAGCATGCACGGGACCCTGTGCTCAAGTCCCAACACTGTATAAGCTGAGCACTTACCTGTAATCCCTGCACTGGAGAGGTAAAGACAGAGGATCAAGGTCATTCTTGCCCACATAGCAAGTTTAAGGCCAACCTGGGCAACATGAGCTCCTGAGGCCTAGTCTCAAAATAAAAATGAAGGTAGGGCTGGAGAGATGGCTCAGCGGTTAAGAGCACTAACTGCTCTTCCAAAAGTCCTGAGTTCAATTCCCAGCGTGGGAATTCATGGTGGCTCACAACCATCTGTAATAGAATCTGATGCCCTCTTCTGGTGTGTCTGAAGACATCTACTATGTACTCATATAAATATAATAAATAACTCTTTAAAAAAAATAAAAAATAAAAGTGAATGTCAAAAACACAGCAAAACTCAGGTCCTCAATTGGTATTGTAGATTCTAACGTGTGTGTGTGTGTGTGTGTGTGTGTGTGTGTGTTTGTATATTCCTTCTTCATTTTTTGAAAGCTTTGACCACTAAAATTAAAGACTACATGAACGCAATTACATTCATACACACACACCTTTTTATGCCCTGTGTACTCCATTTGTATTTAAAAAAAATAACTCGGGCAAGGCTAAAATATATATTTTCTCAGTAGTCAGCCTTTCCCTCTTCCTCAGCAACAATGACGAAGACACCAGCATCTACTTTCCTTTCTAATCCCGTATACATAGATTGGAAATGGCTGCACTCTGTAACTGTTACAGAGCAGTGGGGAAATGGAGTGAGCTGGTCACCTCATTTTAGCCTCTAGGTTCCTGTCTTCTGCTAGGCTAAAGTAATCAAACCCTGCCATTGTTTGCTTAGCTCTCATAGCTAGAAGGGGGCTATGTCCTTCTGCGATCTGAAGGTGGCTGGGCTACAGTCAGCAAACAATTGTCCCTAACAGGACAGGGGCCAGTACTGGCTGGTAGGATCTAGGATAAGGATGCTGGCTGGCATATTCCCTGGCCTTGTATGGGAGGGATCAAGTGTGAATGTGGTGGTCAGATTAAAAGGATGCTGTACTTCCTTCATGACCTGGCCTCAGGTGTCACAGAGTGTCGCTTGAGTCACAGCTGTGCCTGGATTCAAGGGGCAAGCAGATTGTTAGGTAAGAGAGAAAAGCATTTGGTGTGGGAAGCCTCGATGTACCCATCCTGGGTAATGACATACTGTCCAAATATTTGTCATGTTAATAAGGATAAATTATAGAATTTTTGTTCTTTCTAAGAAATTGTCACCAACTATTGTGACATCAATGTTATAACACCCCTATGGACTTCGGACTGTGAGTTTCTCATCTCTATTTACTCTTCACTTTCTCCTTGACAAACAGGGGTACTGGTTTTTGACCCCTGAGGTCCACTGAGTGGGTAAAGAGAGCCAGGGTTGGCTGAGTCCTCTCATGAAGAGTGATGGCCATGGCTACATCTGTGTGAGACAAACCAGGCATTTTATACAAGAGCAAAGTTGGGCCTTGGCAGGGTTGCCTAACTCGCTGTTATCGATGCCCTGTCAGCAGTGCTGTGTATTGGGCAAGACTAAGCAGAGATGTATTGCTGGCATGGGGAACTGGGATCCGTTTAGTTTGCATGGTCCAGGGAAAGGGCTTTATTTGAGGGTGCGAGATAGGAGAGCTGTGTGCCTTGAGAGGGAGATGATGCCTGGTTGGGGAAATTTTAGAGTCTGTCGGCAGCTACTGTTGGGTTCCTTCCCAGAACTGACTCTCTTGGTCTCTGCAGTCCAGTTTCTGGATGCAGCTTCTTCTCAGGGCAGGCTGGTGTCCAGAAGTAAGGTTGGGCCAGGCTATACAGAACTCTAAGTTGGTTTTCGTTTGAGAGAAGGTGGGTTTTCTAAGGTCCCGACATAGTAATTTACCCAGGGAATTAAAATGCAGATCCCTAGGTCTCGATCTTCCCTTCCTACGGGTCAGACTGTGCACGTGCACCTGTGTGGACTTTCTTGGGGACTCTACATAAAAGCACATAGTAGCCTAGCAGAGTGATCATCACTGTGGGCTCTGACACCCACTGTTGGGTTTTAAATCTTGGGTCTTGTAATTTTCTTTTTTATATAGTATTTTAAAGATTTATTTATTATTATATGTAAGTATACTGTAGCTGTCTTTAGACACACCAGAAGAGGGCATCAGATCTCATCACAGATGGTTGTGAGCCACCATGTAGCTTCTGGGATTTGAACTCAGGACCTACAGAAGAGCAGTCAGTGCTCTTAACTGCTGAGCCAACTCTCCAGCCCTGGGTCTTATACTTTTAATAATAGTCATACCTTAGCTACCCACTGCCTCAGTTTACCTACCTACCAGGTAGAGGCAATAATGACTGTGATCACCACAAGGCATCTGACAGTCCGGTAGGAAGGTCTTCATTGGGGGTGGGGTTGGAGGGTGTTATTTCTTCCCTGGGATGATGAAAGGCGAAGCCTTTCTCCACCCACCCTCTAGGATCTAGATGCCTTCTCTGGAGTCCCAGAATTCAGTGGAGACAACTTAAGTCAATACACACACACACACACACACACACACACACACACACACAGTCTTGGCAAATTCAAGTGAGGGCAAAAAGGGATCTCTGTGGTTACTATAAACACTTTTTAAAAACTAGAAGAGCTGGGAGATGGCTCAGGTAGTAAAATGATTTCCTTAGAAGTGTCAAGATCTGAGTCTGATACTCAGACACCGTGTAAGAGAGTCAACTGTAGTGGCACCCACTTGCCACTCCCATCCAGAGAAGGTAGAGTCTTTGGGCACACTGGCTAAACTCCACTACTTGACAAGCCCCATGGCCCAGTGAAAGACTTTGCTTCAAAAGAAAAAAATGAGAGATGACAGCTGAGGGTGACCTCCTAGCATCAAAATGTACACATATGAAAACATAGGTATAAGAATACATACACAACTGGGCAGTGGTGGCGCACGCCTTTCATCCCAGCACTTGGGAGGCAGAGGCAAGCAGATTTCTGAGTTGGAGGCCAGCCTGGTCTACAGAGTGAGTTCCAGGACAGCCAGGGATACACAGAGAAACTCTGTCTCTAAAAACAAACAAACAAAAGAATACTTACACACATGAAGATGCATACAGATGGGGGGGCGGTGCTTCTTTTTTGCTTTTTGTTTTAAAACTTAAGACAAGGTCCAAATACAGCCTAGACATGACACAAAATTAGACTAGGCATGGAGAAGGCAGGAGAGGCAAAGCTGAGGCCAGGCATGCTGCCCACCACAGTCCCTTCAATGTGGCCTTGACCTGCAGCCACTTCAGAGGTTGAATCAGGAAGTGAGAAGGCTCATCCAGCAGTGGGTTGGCCACACGTTCAGTGCCAAGGGACAAATGCCTTCCAGGCAGAAATCACAGAAAGTGACAAGACTCTTCAGTTAATTTTAGTTAACTTTGAAACCTCAGTTCAGCTCCAGCAGGGTTGGAATTTAACATCTGTGTGACTAGTGACTATCACACATTTCCTAATGTGTAACGTGTTTCTTTGCTTTGGAATCTAAGTAATCAAAGGAAAAGCCATTTTCTCTGAGGTATGTATCACTCCTGTGGAAAGGTAAGTGCTGGAGCCCTGGGGGCAGCAATGGGCTTGCCAGAGGTACAGCCAGGAGATCTAAAATCTCAGCCCCTTTGTCAGAGAGTCAAGATGAATCCGCTGTGTGTGCAAGTTTGGTACTTCCTTTCCATTCGTGGTTCTACTGTGGACACCTGTCTGTGTGCATAACTTGTTGTCCGTGTTACAACAATCTGTGGGTGACTGCATAGAGCTCCCCGGAATGGAAAACTGCTGCCTACCCAGCCAGGCCTCTACCTAGAATTAGTATCAATAGCACCTTGTCAAAAAGCAGGTTGACTTAAATAAAAAAATGTAAATCTCCTTTTTTTTTTTATTTCACAGAACAAAAGCAACAGAATGAAAATTGCTAAAAATTTCTGATTAATAAGCTTGTTCTTAGCCGGGCAGTGGTGGCGCATGCCTTTAATCCCAGCTCTTGGGAGGCAGAGGCAGGTGGATTTCTGAGTTCGAGGCCAGCCTGGTCTACAGAGTGAGTTCCAGGACAGCCAGGGCTACACAGAGAAGAAACCCTGTCTCAAAAGAGAAAAAAAAAAAAAAAAAAAAAAAAAAGCTTGTTCTTCAAAGGGTCTAATTTTCATGCTCTGCAAATTTCTCATGGAAACATGGAGCATGCACAGGACTTGCTTGGGTCTCAAGCAGTGGGTGGCTTTGAATGTCTACCACTGGAGTGCTATGAACTTGGTAGTTATGGGAGACCAAGCTGTCACCACAGAGCTCAGCTCATCCCAAGTCTGTCTGGGTTACCCAGGGTCCCGGACCCATGTCCTTTCTCTATGAGGAAACAGTCTCTCGTTCAGTAAAAATCCCCTTTCCCCACCCTAGGCAGGAACCTGATCTTTTACCACCTCTGCCAGGTGTCCCTATTTTCTTCTACTCTTGCCCCAAATGTAAGCATAGAGTCAACACAATAATTCGGAATGGGAAGCAGAATTTGGGCTTGTTTTGAAAATATCTTTTAAAAAAGAAGAGTTTTAGAACAATAAACGTATTGATAAAAATCACACAGCTGAAGTGAAACCCACTCGTCCACCTTCCTCGGGCTTCCTGTTTTGGTTAACACATTATCGTCAGCCTCGGTGGTATTTCCACCCTCTGCTTCCACCCGCACATCTGGACGAAATGTGTGCTCAACGGGAAGGGTCTGGAGCCCTTCCCTGTTCTGCTCAGGTCCCAGCGTTCCAGCCAGCTGTTACCAAGAAGGGGCCAGTGACGCTCTGGCCACCCTTGGAGCCAGCAGAGCCACAGCTTAAGTGACCTGGACTGCTTTCTGCTCTGGACCCCTGGTTTTAAATCCTGGTTGCGCCCTTATCATGGAGGAGGGGTGGCCTTCTTCGTTTTTTCCCAGTCCTGGGGCAGAAAAGAAGAATTCTTTGCATCGTCCATCTGTAGCTGTTCACAGCTAATGGGTTGTTGACTATGCTCCTCAAGTCGCCAAACACAGCACCGTGAGTCCCAAATAGGACACAATGAAAAGGTGACCGTAATGGTTTGAATAGGTTTGACCCCCTCCCCGCCCCCCCACTCCCAGCCCCATAGACTCATGTGTTTGTATGTTTGGCCCATAGGGAGGAGCACTACTAGGAGGTGTGGCCTTGTTGGAGTGGGTGTGGCCTTGGAGGAAGTGAGTCATTGTCGGGGTGGGCTTTGAGGTTTCCTAGTCTCAGACTCTGCCCAGTGTTGAAGGAGAGCCTCCTCCTAGCTGCCTGTTGAAGGCAGTCTCTTCCTGGCTGCCTTTGGATCAAGATGTAGCTCTCCTTCTCCAGCACCATGTCTGCCTGCACTCTGCCGTGCTTCCTGCAAGGATGATACTGGACTGAACCTCTGAAACTGTAAACCATCCCCAATTAAATGTTTTCCTTTATAAGAGTTGCTTTGTTCTTGACCATGGTGGCCCTTCACAGTCATAAAACTATAACTAAGACAGTGAGCAAGATGCTAAGAATAGCAGCCCCTCCCTGGCAATCCTGGCTCCCCTTTCCAGTGGATATTAAACTACCTTAACCAACCTTTGAGATTAATCTCCCTTACTCCTACCTCTCCATGTCTACGTGGATTTCTTTTTTTTCTATTATTTTGCTTTTTGAGGCAGGGACTCAGATGGCTCAGGCTGGCTTTGAGCTAGTTACATATCAGATTTGAACCCCTGATCCTCCTCTCTCTGCTTCTACCAATTGGAATCATAGGCCAACTCCCACTGCCTGGGTTGCTGTCTTTTTATTTTGATAGAGGCAGTACTGTTTGTTGCGGGGGGGGGGGGGGGGAATATCTAGAGCTAGCCCCTGGGCCAGGTAATCTCACTCACTTGGCCCGCCAACTCCCCAAACCTGCCAGGCCACACGGCTCCCACCAGGCCATCTCTCAGACAGGGCCCCTGAATTCCTCTCACTTTCACTCAACACCCCATGTACCCCTGGCTAGTCATCTTAACACCTAATTACCCCATAGAATCAAGACTCTTAATGCTTAATTAGCCAATTCGATTTATGTATCAAAAATAACACAATTCACAAGATGCCAATACAGTAATTTCAGAGCCAAATGATAATGATAAAGCTTTAACACAATTATTCTAACCTTTTGATAACACCACGTCAGCTTCTATTCTGGTTCTGCCTCTCTTCCTCAGACCTCTCTCTCTGTCTCCTCAACTTCTTGCTTCACCTCCCTTCTCCTGTCCTATCACAAGCCTCCCACTGCCCTAAAGTGATTGGACCCGGAAAATCCATCTCAGGCTGGCTTTGAGCTAGTTACATATCAAGTTTGAACCCCTGATCTTCTCCCTCTGCTTCTACCGATTGGAATCATAGGCCAGCTCCCACTGCCTGGGTTGCTATGTCTTTTTATTTTGGTAGAAGCAGTACTATTGGTGTATTATATTTGCTCAAAGCTACTACAGAAATGGAAAGGGAACAAATGACAGATAAACACCTTTATTCCCAAGTAGACATAAATAAATAATGATTTTTAAGTTTCTTTGGATTTCTCAAGACAGTATTGGGGAAATAGCAAAACTTTACACACTTGATTTCCCAAAGATGGCCACCATCTATACACTCAACAGTCTCCAACCCCTAACCCTGTCTTTTCAGTCTGGACTGGTCCCATGGCTACTCTGACAACAGAGAAGTATATCCCAGGTGTCTAGATCCAGACCTAAGTGGGCTGACAGCTCTGTGTCCTTCCCCACTCTTGGACACCCTCCTCCTGCTGCAGACCTTGTGGAGAGTCACATGGAGAACAGCCCAAGTGCTCTTTGACAGCACCAGATGGGACCCTGCCACTGGGCAGCATTGACAGCCAGCCACAAGATGGGTGTGGGGGAAGCCAAGCCATCTTTGCCCACATAGAAGCTCCTATTGTTCTGTGAGAACCCATCCAAGCAGTCACTAGTTTCATGAAGTTTTCTCCAAATACCCTCCTCTGCATAAGCCAGGGCAGAAGTGACCCCTCACCTGTGGGCCTCACACAAAGCTCACTTACAGGGAACACCAGCAGCAACCTGTTTGCCCTGGTCTGCATACCAAACCCAGCACGCTGTACTGGAGGCGTAACCTAAAGCCCATGGGCAGAGTGCAAAGGAGACTGAGTACACATTGCCTAAGGTGCTGGCATAGTCTGAGTCCCCAATAATTTGGTTTTCCAGACTATAGGGAGAACACATCCCCTGGTTTTCCATGTCCTCTTCTGGTCCTCCAACTTTTGTGACCTTGTAAGCTCTGTCCACTAAAAGAGGAAGACATGCCTAGGGCCATGTATGGGATCTGCATTCTCCTCTGCCAGAACCTGTGTGTTCCCCTCCCAATAAGAGATCCTTTCTGGACTGGAGAGATGGCTTAGACATTAAGAGCAGTGGCCCAGAGGTCCTGAGTTCAATTCCCAGCAACCATATGGTGCCCTGTCCTGCCTGATGCCCTCTTCTGTCAAGCAAGCATAAAGATAGAACACTCATATACATAAATAATAAAATAAAATTTAAAAAGAACATCCTTTCTGCACATGCCCCACCAAAATGGACATCTACTCTTGTCTTTAAAAGGGGCCTGGATTGTTATCATTGTGGTGATGGCTATTGCCAGTTGTCAACTTGACTATATCCGGAATGAACAACCATCCAGAAATGGAGGTCACACCTGTGATCCAGATCTTGAGTCTGGAAGATACAGGCTTTTGGTAAGGATCTTGAGGCACAGTGGCTATGAAAAGCTTAGCCCCAGGCAAGGTTATATACACTTTTAATCCCAGGAGACAGAGGCAAGCAGATCTCTGAGTTCAAGGCCAACCTGGGACAGATAGCCCCAGTTCCAAGTAAAGAACACTTAGGTTCAGGTGTAGTGGTGCACACCTTTAATTTTGGGTCATACCTTCTGTGGGAGGCCTACATAAGGACAATGGAAGAAAGAAGGCTTTTTCCCCGCCTCCACCTGCTTGTACTTACTTGCCAGCACATCTGCTGGAACCTTCATCTTCAGAATTCTAGCTTATATAGAAGACCAGCTGAGGTATTCAGCCTCATGGGACTGAGAAACTACTAGATTCTTGGACTTCCCATTCACAGCTGCCCATTGTTGGGCTAATTGGACTGCAAACCGTAAGTCACTCCAATAATTTCCCTTAATATACAGAGACATCCCATAAGTTCTGTGGGAGAACCCTGACTTATACAGGAAAAAGGAAAAAACAAAAAACAAAAACACAAGAGAGAAACCCACCTGCCATCAGAAGGAAGTGTTGTTAAAGGAAGGGAACAAGGAGGGAGCAGGGAGCTCCTGTCAGGACTGCTTATCCTAAAGGAGAAAGACCACTCCACTCCGGCCTTGGTCTGACTCTGTGAGACAGGCTTCTGTGGCTCTTCACTTCACATGTCCTGATCTGTCACGAGCAGCTGGTCTGATACTGAAGGTCCTACTACGGTGACAGTAGCTGATCAGTTCAGCCCTAGTTGCCTGCCCATGAAATGGGTACATGTAGTGACCGTGTATAACTTCTCTCCAGGCAGAGCTTAGATTTGGTTTTGTTTTTTTTTTTAATTTAATTTTTATGTGTGTGTGTGCTTCCCCTGCATGCTTGTCTGTCATGTTCATGTCTGTGGCCCTCAGAGTCCAGGAGAAGGCGCTAGATCCTGTGGAACTGGAGTTACAAATGGTTTGTGAGCTGGGTGCTGTGGGCTGGGAATCAAACCATGGTCCTCTGGGAGAGCAGTCAGTGCTCTTTACCACTGAGACACCTCTTTACCCACTCTGGTCTGTTTTTGTTGTTGTTGTTTTTTAACCCTGTCTTTCCCCTACTGCTGAAGGTAGAGCTGACAGCCAAGGGTGAGCTACTCTCTGCCCTGCGGCTGATAACTGTCTTTGGGGTGGGGGTGGAAGATAAACTTGGAAGAGGGTCTCATTCTGAAATCAGGAATGTCAAGTTGAGGATCAAATTGTGGCCAGGAAAGTAAAGTAGAAGTGGAGAGAGGGACAGAGGGGACAAAGAAGAGATGTGGTCCTAGGCTACGGAGCAGGCTTTGCACTTGGATGCCTGACTTCAGAGGGAGGTAAAGGCTCTGGCCAGATGCCTGGGCCAGAGCTGCCCAGGAAGGTGGAATCCTTCTCATCACTGTACCCTTGAAAGCTCTGCTGGGGAAGACTGGAATGGGTCCTGGGCAGGTACATCACCATAGAAGCCCCGCACTGTGGTAGGTTGCCTGGTGTTTCAGAATGTAATGGACAGTGCTGTGCAGCCCACAGGGAGAAGACAAGGGTACAAGACCTAGGACTTTTTTGTTTGTTTGTTTTGTTTTTCGAGATAGGGTTTCTCTGTGTAGCCCTGGCTATCTTGGAACTCACTCTGTAGACCAGGCTGGCCTCGAACTCAGAAATCCGCCTGCCTCTGCCTCCCAAGTGCTGGGATTAAAGGCATGTGCCACCACTGCCCAGCTCTTCTAGGACTTTTACAGACAGCCCTCCTCTCTTAAAGATCAACAAGCTGGGGTTAGGATGGGCTTGGGAAACAGAGAGAGGTCAAGTTGCTGCTATTGACAGCAAGGGCAGCCAAGCTTCCATTCCAAACTGGTTCCAGGGCCGTGGGTAATTACTTCTCTCACAGCCACCTCAGTCCCTCTAGAATAATTCTCAACCTTCCCAATGCTGTGACCCTTTAATACAGTTCCACCTATTATGACGACCCCCAACCATAAAATTATTTTCACTGCTACTTCATAAGTGTAATTTTACTATTGTTATGAATCAATATCTGTGCTGCATAGGACACAAAGTAGTCACGACTCACAGGTTGAGAAACACTCATCTAGAGCAGTTCTTCCTCATCCAGGCAGACAGCAGACAAAGCGTCGCTCCTTCACTTTGCTCTGTAATTTTCAAAAGTGCGACACAAATCACCTCCACTGAACAGCACACATATTATTTGTCTAATTCCCTGGGCAACCATTTAGAATCCTTCATCCCTGAGCAACACACTCCTTCCTCCCTCCTCCAGCCCCCCTCCCTCACCCCTATCTCCTGGATTCTGCTATAGGTTAGTTTTTCTTGTTCTTGAACTTTATAATAATGAAACTGAAGAGTGTAGATCAGTCTTTTTTTTTTTTTTTTAGCAGTCTTTTTGTGTCTGATTTCTTTTGCTCAGTGGAACACTCTAGAGAGAGACGTTCACATTTTTCTATATGTTCCAGTTCCTTATTTTACATTGCATGCATGGCTATCCCTCAATTTGGGCTGTGTCTTGAATTTATTAAATCCTGGATTTTCTATCACGAGTAAAATTTGGGAATATTTGGGTGGCTGCTCGCAGTCACCTGCCCTCGATAGTACCTCAGAGTGGAACTGCTGATGTTGAGTTGACAATTGTGACAGTTACGGTTAATTGTCAACTGGATACAATCCGGAGTCCCCTAGAAAGAGAGTCTCTGGATTGTTTGAACCAGGTATACCATTGCTATAAAGGATTTTCTCAATCCTGTCAGCTGAAGTGAGGAAGCCCACCATGAATAAAGAAAGTACCATGTTCTGGGTTTGGGTTCTGGATTTTAATAGAGGAGCAAGTGAGCCGAGCGAGCATGTGTTCATTCGCTTCTGCTTCTGACTGTGGGTGTCATGTGAGCCACCTCGACCCCTGCAGGGTGGATCCTGGACCTGGGAGCTAAAGTAATCTTCCCCTCTCCTAAGTTGCTTTCTTTCAGGGTGTTTTATCACAGCCATAGAAACCAAGGTTGAATATGTATTTTTATTAGAAAATACCAGACACTTCCCCAAAGATGCTGTACCATCTACTGAGTTCCTATGAGCAGTAAGAGAGCTACTGGCTTTCATGTCTTTTCCAACACTTGATGGAGCTCCTTGCCCATCTGGGCAGGTATGTAGATAGAACCACATCATGGTTTTCCTTATGTGACTTCAACTCCATGGAGTAGGCCCCGACAGGCACCACCATTCATGTGTGCACATACTCATACACACAATTACACATAATTAAAAATAAATAAATCTTTAAAACAACCATCAAACTCATATCAAAAACAAAGACACCAATTTCTTCCATTATGATGGAGCAAAACAAGATATAATTTAAGTGCTATCTTTTTTTTTTTTTTTTTTTTTTGGTTTTTCGAGACAGAGTTAAGTGCTATCTATCTAATACAAAATTTTCAG
>JADRCD010153887.1:0-11823 GCA_019843815.1 Montemys delectorum | reverse complement strand
CAATAGTGAGCAAGTAATAGGCAATGTTATCCGGAGATATAAAGAACTTGGTTACCCATATTATAAATTTCATGAAACAACTTGCCATTAGAATAGTTCTGTGGCCTTTTGAATTAAAGGATTTATATCATACAGATATTAAAAGTTAATTAGTAAACTCTCAGCCCTGTAAACTCTTTTCTTATATGTCTCCATCAATGTACTAATTTCATGTTTCTTTCTTTGTTGAACCTGTAGCTAATATTTAACATTCTTACTATTTAATCTAGTTATGACCAGTTATTTCATGATTGGTAGATATTGTAAGGTAGTAATGATAAAATACCCAAATATATGAGCTGTTCACTCTGTGTCAAATATAGCAATTTCCATATATCTTAATTTATTTAGTAACTAGAAGATAAGTGGGCTGGATGTAGATGAAGAAAATGAGATACAGGAAGGTGAAATGCTGGATTTGAGATCAGAATATCAAATGAATGGCAAATGAGTTTCAATGGCAGAATATGTGCTTAGCATGCAAAGGAATGTGAGTTCTATTCTAGAGAACCATTAAACAGAAACATAAAAAAAGTATCACAAAGAATTAATATTCAAGTACAAGATCAAAACTTATACTTTTAATCACTAGTTTATGCTTTCTTTAGTTATTAATGATCTCCAAAAAAACTTAGGAGGGTGAGAGTACTGGATGCCTAGAAAAAGTAAACAAAAATTAATTAATAACTGAACCATTGGGAAATTTCAGAAATTATGGATCCCATTTTACCCAAATTAGATTGTAGAAGCATCAATGAAGATTCCCATCAGCATTGGACCTGTGGATTTGGATCTGTGCTCTCTGCCACTTTCTCTTGGATGGCTGATTATTACAATAGAGAATGTTTGCATATAGGTATGGAGATGTACAGGTTTTCTTGTACCTGAAAAAGACATGACAATGGGTATAGGATCTTGAAAAGCTAGAAAAGGATGCTTTCTTTCATTGGCTTGGTCATCTATCTCAAATGCAAAGAACTGAAGAATCTCTCAGTTTCCCTGATTAGTGAATAAGGAGAGATTAAAGCACAGAAAGTCATGTCAGTCTGGTAGCTCACCAATAGGACAAGGCACAACACATGGACATCCATAACAGATTACTTCCTTGCTCTTTATCTTCCCCTTCTTCCAAAAGCAACAGCAGCAACAGTGACAACAACAATAACAAGACAGAACAATACAAAACAAAACAAACAAGTCACAGCAACCAGAACCTCAGTGGACATGAACAGTCCTTGTGCATTCACAAACCAAGCAGACTAATGACTGGTTAAATTGTAGACATGCAGAACATAACTTTGAGGTTGCAATAATCAAGATATTATCTGGCCTGGATTTCACAGAATAGAAACTCCACCCAGGATAGAAGCTAAGTTATTTTGATCTTAATTATGGGACACCATGTGTACATATTCCCAAAAAAAATACAAAATTATACTCAATGGTATTTATTGCCTGATATTGGTTCTCACTGGCCTTTTCCTTGGTATTCAAGAGGTCCCACAAATAGTACACTATTTTACTATTGTTCTTCCTTGCCCATCAGAACTTGATGTTGTTATTGTTGAAGACATGAACAACACACTTTGGTTACAGAACACAGAGAAACCAAGATAGAATTGGGCTTCTTTATTTTTGTCTTTTATAGCACCAGAACATGTTATGCTCATGGGGGTAGAAAGCCATCAGTAGTCCTTCTAAGTTGTATTTCTTCTGACCTATAATATTAATCTGCCCAGGCAAGAAGTGCCCACTAGAGCAATAGTGGCTTGATTATAATGGGGAGAATTCAGATGGTTTCTGATTGGATTTGAGGCTCGTCATACTACAAGGAAGCCAGTACTTTAAATCTGGTCAAAAGCCCATGGCTAATGTCCAGTTACTTTTTTATTGCTGTGACAAGATACCATGACCAAGGCAAGTACACAAGATAGCATTTATCAGAGCTTACAAGAAAGTGAGTCTATGACCATTATATCAGGGAGCAGAGCAGTAGGCAGGCAAGTACATTTCTGGAACAGCACTTGGGAGCTTACATCTGATCCACAAGAAGGTGGCAGGGAAGGTGCATAGGCTTTTGAAACGTTAAAGCTTGCCCACTGTGCTACATCTCCACCAATAAGATCACACCTTCTAATCCTTTCCAAACAGTTCCCAAACTAGGGACCAGGCTTTCCAATACCTAAGTATATGGAGGTCCATTCTCATTAAGATCACTATAGGAGAGGTCAATGGCTCTAGAAAGATACCTACTAGTAGTGTTTTGCTAAATGGACATATTATTAAACTGACTTCTAATGTTTGTGTTTATACCTATAGATCCATGCTCCTCCCCACCCTCCTCAGAAAAGCTTCTTACAAATGCAGTTAAGGCAGAGTCTTAGAATTAGAAAAAGTGCAAAAGATAATTGATAATAGAGGTTCAGACCAAAACAGGAGATTTATACCACTCCGCCCACACAGCTCAGGAAATACCACAAAGAAGGGACATAAAGAATGTAAGAGCCAGAGGAGAGGATAGTGTACCAGGAATGGATACCTTCTGGACACCACAAAACTGTTGCCCTCAGGAAATTCTGAAGCTGTGGATATTTGCATGAGATCTGCACCAGAACTGGCCTGTCATTTCATTGTAAATAGGAAAGATCACAGAAGACCTGTCCCTTCCTGAGAGGTTAGTGGCAGGTAATGGTTGTTGGGGAAGGGTGTCACTTCATTGGTGTGTAGCTACTGAAAAGTTGTTTGTGCTCCAGTAAGTAATATCTCACCAGTGATTATGAATCCATCTTAATAAGATTCAGTAGTTCTCTTCCTGGAAACATAAAAGGTGGAATTGGAAGAGGATTTATTGAGACTATGGAGGGTTTCAGTAGAATGAGTTGGGGATGATAGAGGATGACAGAGGTAGGAATGATTAAAACAAGTGAGAAACACTCATAATTCAAAGAAAAATTTAAGTTTAGTGATCTCTATCTGAAAGCTGTATTTATTTATCCATTTATAGATTACTTCTTTTGCAATTATATATGATACAATCAAATAAGAATTGTTTAAATTTTTATTCTAATTGAAAAAAGTCAGTTTGAAACCAATTTATGCCATGTCATTGTAACAGAAAACTAATTTCCCCTCTGCAATTTCATTTCTCCCATTTTAAGAGTGAGAAATACTTTTTTTTAAGTAGATATTTTCTTTATTTATATGTAAATATTTCCTTTCCCAGGTTCCCCTCCAAAAAACAAGCAAACAAACAAAAACAACAAGAACAAACTCCTTTTGCCTCCCCCCTCCTCATGCCTGCCACCCCACCCTCTCCGACTTATTGGCCCTGGCATTCCCCTACACCAGGGCACAAAACCTTCACAAGACCGAGGTCCTTTCCTCCTATTGATGATCGAATTTGTGATCTTCTACTATACACATGCTGCCAGAAGATTCAGTCCCACCCTGTATAGTTCTTGATTGGTGGTTGGGTCCCTGGGAGCTCTGAGGGTACTAGTTAGTAATTGTTGTTCGTCCTAAGGGGCTGCAAACCCTTCAGCTCCATAGAACCTTTCTCTAACTCCTTCATTGTACTCAGTTCAATGAATGGCTGTGAGCCTCTACATCTGTATTAATCACTTCATAGCAGCCTTATTTATAATAGCCAGAAACTGGAAACAACCCAGATGTCCCTCAACAGAGGAATGGATACAGAAACTGTGGTACATCTACACAGTGGAGTACTACTCAGCTATTAAAAACAATGAATTTATGAAATTCTTAGGGAAATGGATGGATCTGGAGAGTATCATCCAGAGTGAGGTAACCCAATCACAAAAGAACACACATGGTATGCATTCTCTGATAAGTGGTTATTAGCCCAGAAGTTTGGAATATAGGAAGAACAACCCACAAACTACAAGAAACTTAAGAAGAAGGAAGACCAAAAGGTGGACATTTCATTCCTTCTTAAAAAGGGGAATCAAATACCAACAGGAGTGGCAGAGATTAACTATGGAGCAGAGACTGAAGGAAGGACAAGCATATAGCTATTTCCTGAGAGGCTCTGACAATACCTCACTAATACAGAAATACTTTTAAAATAAAGTTTTTAAACATTCAGATGTGCCCGCATCAACTCTAGAGGACTACCTCTCCTGTTTCTGAAACATGCATCTCCTTCATATCAGGGGCCATAAGTAATCACAAAAGCTCCCATTCCTCTCTGTTCTTATTGTTCTATTTTTTTTTCCCGTAGCTAAATGCACCACAAAAGTATATAGGATACTTTAGGGAAATGTTCAAAATTTCTTGCACACAAAAATAGTCAAATTGTTTTCTTGATGCAAGCTTACATTTTGATATTTCATCCCTCATGCTTTACAATCTAATAAATTTTAATAATTCACATGTTCACTTCAAGACCTTACTCAGCATGAAGCTTGTCTCCACCTCGCTACTCCTTGACGACTTTCTCATTCGTGTTCTCTTTTCTTATGAACCAGTGAAATACCTCCTCCTTCCAAAAACCTTTCTCTCCTCAGCACTTTTTCCTCTTTCTTTAGCATCATATATCTGTGACAGGATACATCAGAGTCAAATATAGGTCTCTGCTATGGTTTCCTCACTACCAGTATGTTTCTTTTTCTTCAGTGTATAGCTTAGATTATAGAAAGTGGTATATGTTCAATAATCACTTGGTAGATGACACTGAATTCCCCATTGTTGTCAGAAAACAGTGGCAAAATATAGAGCCCAAAGCTTGAATTGTAGTGTCTATCTTCAGATCTTCCCTTCATTGTAGATCTCTGAAACTCAACAAGATTCAGTGAATGTTACTCAGCTTAATTTTTCATGTGCAGAATCTGGGTAAAACATTTATCTGGCAGATTTTTGGTTCAAACAAGTCAAGCTGACATTTTCATAAAAATATGCTATAAACTGTAAAGTTCTGTGTAAATCTTTGATGTGAAAAGCTTCTTTTAGATTTGGGGCCATGTTTGATCAAGAATGGTTGTTCTACAGGCAAATATGGAACTTGATGCTGTTATTCCAAAATAAACAACCTGGCTGCCTTTGCTTCCCCTATCATAGACCCCCCACACACCACATCACAGCTGGATAGAACTTGCTTTCTGATTTAGTACCTTTTTGTATCCACTTTTTTTCACAAGCCAACTAAAGAGAACACACTCTTCTTACCGCTAATCAATGCCACATGTAGTACAATGAGCAATTAAGCCAAGAAAAGGGAAGAGGCATTGATAATAGAATGCTTGATTATGCAGAGGTTAGAACCTGAGATTGTGTTTGTCTGCTCTGTTGGAAGGTATAATTTAATTAGCCAGGCTAGGAAGGTTTCAGTGTGACAGAAAACTAATTTTCCCCCTCTGCAATTTCATTTCCCCTATTTAAAGAGTCAGAAAGACTTTTAAAATGAGGGTTTTAAACATTCAGACGTGCCAGCATCAACTTTAGAGGACTACCTCTCCTCTTTCTGAAACATGCATCTCCTTCATATCAGGGGCCATAAGAAATCACAAAAGCTTCCATTCCTCTATGTTCTTTTTGTTCTATTTTTTCCCACAGCCAAATGCACCACAAGCGTAGATAGGTTAGATGCCAACCTTAGGGTGATGTTTCAAGAGCTTAAAGCTTTTACAATGGAGGCCAAGGAAGAATCCCAGCAGAATTACTTACTTTGTCTTACCTATATTAGTTGAGCAATACAACACCAATAAAGTGTAATTGCAAAAAGTATACTTCAACTTTCCAATTCTAAGTGCATTTGTGATACTTAATTTAGCTGTAAATATGCTAGAAGAAGTTAACTTAGAAGGCATTATGACATAACTATGCAAAAAATATGAATGTCTCTTTAATGACCCAACTTATTAACCAGCCTAGGAAGGTATGAATACTAAAAACATTTTCTTTTGTCTTTTTATGAAATATGAACAGATGATTCAGTGACCTTCACTGAAGTGAGCTCAGCCTGAGCATTTTTTTTCTGCCTGAGGTTACAGATTTATCTTGTTTTCCTTTCATCTAAGCTGCCTGCATGCAATCTGTAGCCTGAATATGTTATCATTCATATATCATTCAGATCTGAAAATAAGCACATATGGTCTTTGTGGTTTAAAGCACTTTAAATTACTCTTTACAATAGCGACATAATAGAACCATGACACCCCTATATAATCAATTGAACACTAGAACTGGCAGATACAATTTGGATCTGCTTCAGGGTTTAAGACTACCAGTGTCTGATGTGGCATTAGGTTGACCAGTTAGCCAACCTGAGCCTCAATTTCTCTGACTGCAAAAGGACAATCATATTCCTGGCATCTCATGGGTGTTTTGTGAAATTCTAATCAAATCATACATGTGGAACAATTATGTAAACTATTAAAAACACCAAAAAGCTGTTTTTATTGTTATTAACTTTCACAGTCAGTGAGAGACAGAAGCTTTGTGTGAGAGACATTACCATATGTTTCCACACACTGGATTTGGTTCATTATTCATTGTAAGAGGAACAGTCAAATTAAAATGTTAAATTCAAGTGTACTGCACTGTGTCTGAATCAAATATTTTTATTTCTGTGATGTGAGTGAAATTCAGGCTGTCACCCTTGAAAGAAAGTGACTTCCTCTGAGTTCTCCTGACTCATACTCTCAGACATTACTGCCAAAGAGTGGCTGAAGTCTACGAAATTAGAAAAAAAAATCTCTTGGTATACTCTCAGTAAGTATACTGGGGTGAAATTTTAATTTCATAGGGACAGAAGAGCTAGAAAAGTAAGTAGAACTAGATAAAAATAATACCCAAGACAAGGTTTAACTTTAATCTATTTGCCTTGTTAGCCCAAGTCAAAAAAACCCTTCCATTCCTCAAAGCTTGCTTAACAGACTCCAAAAGAACTTGTTTAAAGCAGGTGGACCTTTGTAAAAATGTATAATGATTAACTTGGTGTTCGGGACATCAACTTAACTAGGTTATAGTTTCTAGTTGTTTGGTCAAACATTTGTCTATCTGATGCTGAGGGATTTTTAGTTTTTGTTTTATTTTTTTTTAAAGATTTGATTAATTCTGAAGCCAGTAGACATTGAGTAAAACAGATTATGTTCCATAGTGAGAGTGAGGCTCAATTACACACATAAAAGGCTTGAGGAGAAAACACTAGAGACCCACAAGAGGACAAGATTCTATCTCTACAATACCCACAGACCTAAACTCCAAATTCAGCAGTTCCTTGGGTCCTCAGCCTGCTAATCTATCCTGAAAGTTTAGGACTTTAAGGCTCCCAAATTATCCAATATGGGATTTCTGTTGTAACAGTTTCACACTTTGGTTTTTAAAATGCAAGTCATTTAATTGAAATTAAAATTCAGTGAAATGAATTGGAAGGCCTGAAAATGTGGCAGTGGACTGAAATGGCTTGGAGGAGGGGGTATAATTGGATTAAATACCAACAATATTTAGGACATTCTCTTTCATATTGGTTGTCCTTCCAGGAGCACACATTGGCTTCAGCATCTGAAAATGTGAAGGTTTTGGTAGAGACACTGGCTCTGTGCAAGGCTAATGTCAAGGACATAATGTTCTCTTCTGGGGTTTAATGTATATGTGCTTCTACAGATACCAGAGTAAAAAGAATAATTGTACAAAATCTCTTCCAAATATATTCAAATTCCATTTCTGATTTGGTGAACCTCCTAACATCTTATTCAACTTCTTCATTTGTCTTATATAATATGCAAATGCTTTATTAAGCCTTTAACGAGGATTTGAGTGAATAAAAAATTTGTATTCTATTAATACAGAGATGTAGATATGCATCTTCTTTTCTATAGTCAGTAGTTTTGAACACATGAAAATACATAAAGAATTTTCAGGGTTATTTACAAATAAAATCAAAATAAGGTCTGGAAATCTAGGAACCTAGAAATGTTCCACTGTGTGTTTCATAAAGGATCAAATGCATTGGTATGGCTATAAATTTATTTAAATTTTATGGTGTGTGTGTGTGTGTGTGTGTGTGTGTGTTTTAGAAAGGTGGTTGCATGTGTACGTATATCCCATGAACCAGTGGGGAACATTACATACATACTAGTTTATTATTCTCTGGAAGTCATACCTGGCATCTATGTGGGTGCTTGTGATACAAACTCACTTCATGCTTATGCAGGAAACATTCTTACCCAATGAACCTTTCCTACAGCTCTGACATTTTTTCATTGAGTAATTAATTTCTATGATGTAATTCTCATGTATCTCAGAGTTTTAGGAACAAATATACTATGAATGAAATAAGGAATATGAGTGGACAGATATACATGTGCATAAATATACCCTGAATCTCACTCATTTTTTCTGTTCCATTTTGTCTATTTTAAGAGCTGGATTCCTCCCAGGAACACTTTTAAATAAATGTGTATTACCTCAAAATGGTTTTTGCATTTGTTGATAAATAATAATTTCTATAATATAAAGAACAAGCTCTTAGTCATCTCACCAATATTAATTTCTTCTTCCTCTATATATCAAACTCATACCAAATTAATAGGCACCGTCTTTGGAAATTATTGTATAGTTAAGCAACTATTGAATTATGTACCTGTAATTGTAATTAGATAACTATACGTACCTGCATGTTAATTTAAAAAAGAAACATTTTTAAATACTCAAAAAGAAGAAAAAACTAGCAAGCAAAGAGGTCTCTCTTCATAAGATAATGACATCTCAGAAAATGTGGAAGAAATTCTGAGTCCACAAGTTGTTCAATAAAATCCACTGCTGGGTAGATATTATTCAATTAGTGCCTTTACAACAGTGGTTTTTAACCTGTGGGTTACAATTGTTTAGGGGGCTCCCTTCAAGCAACCCTTTCACAGGAGTTCCTAAAGACCATTGGAAATACAGATATTTACATTATGAATTATGATCCATAGCAGTAATAAAATTGCAGTTATGAGGTAGCAACAAAAATAATTTTGTTTGGGGTGTCACCAGAACATGTATTAAATAGGCACATCATTCAGAAGGTTGAGAACTATTGCTTTACAGGATGAGATAGTATGGCTAGCAATGATAGTAGACCCTCCAGAATCCTTATTTTTCCCTTAGTGCCCAGAAATTTCTCATCTTTTAGGAGCCCATATGATGATAATAAATGACATTCAACCATCTCAAAATGTTAAATATAAATGCTTCTACATTTCTGATTCTTCATCACATCACTATTTTTAGTCCTTCCTTCCTTCTTCCTTCCTTTCTCCCCCCCTCTCTTTCTCTTTGATGTTTGACTATATGCATGTTTATACATGTGTAGGGGTGTGTGTGGAAGACAGAGGTCAAACCCATGTGTGATTCTTAAAGATGTAATCCACCTTG
This sequence comes from Montemys delectorum, assembly GCA_019843815.1. Taxonomy (NCBI): domain Eukaryota; kingdom Metazoa; phylum Chordata; class Mammalia; order Rodentia; family Muridae; genus Montemys; species Montemys delectorum. The sequence continues at coordinate 2,406 of JADRCD010153887.1, read as the reverse complement.
TTTTTTGAGTCAGGGCTTCTCATAAACTGGAACTCACTAATTGGGCCAAGAGTTGGTTAGCCAGTGAGTCCCAGAGCTCAATATATCTCTGTTTCCTGAAATTATTCCCTTTTAGTTAATCAATTCATGCTACTTTAATAGCTGAATAGTATCTTACTCATTCTTGAATTACCCATTACTTAGCATCTATGTTGATTTCATATCTTATCTACCATAAATTGTGCACCGATTTGTACGTCTGCTCCTTATGCTGATACAATTTCCCTTTGCCATGAACCCAGAAGTAGGGTTCATGCATATTAATACAGTTCTTAATGTGTTAAGACATAATAGTAAAAAATTAAATGCTTTATGATATCAAAGATTATTAATCCTAAAGACGAGAAGAGAATGTTCACCAACCCAAAACATTATGGACAAATTAAATAAAGCAAGAAATTAATTAGAGTGAGCTTTTTTCTTCATGTATACAGGGTGACTCCTCTTAAGGCTGGGTTTGATAGGTCAGCATTGGATGTGAGGAAGACAAGGCTTTTAGAGCTCAGGGGGGTGTGGGTTTCTAAATGGAGGCTTTTGTGAGCAAAATGGGTGGGGTTAAAGGAGCAGAACCTCATAACAAATTAGTCCAAATGACTTCCTGAAACAAAGACATATTTCTGAGGTCAGCACAGCAAAGTAGTCATAAAAACAGATAGTCATAATAACAGGTTGTCATAACAAGGTAGTTATAGGAGGTCATTGGAAGAAAGGTAAGGTTTTGAGATGATTATAAACAATTAAAAAACAAAACAAAGCAAAGACATGGTTGCCATTCCTGGAAAAGGTGGTGTAGAACCAGTTGTAGTTAAGGTGATGGATGGAGCAGAACCCAATCCTTGAGAAACAGAGGTTTAATTATAAACAGGAATGAACCTATTTTATCTTTACTACTAGATGGCTTTTAAACCTAAGATGAAGACAGGCTCATTCTGCAACTGTAAGTAGCTTTTGTACACCAAAGAAAAAAAAATGAGCAGAGTGAAGGGAAAAATCTCTAAAATGGAAAGTATGGGTTTTTTTTTTTTTGAAAACTATGCATCCAACAAAGAAAAAGGAGGCTGCATAGACATTTAAAAATTCAATAAAATATGTCAATAGTCTTAAATGTATTTTATTAACCAATCAGTAAACTGATTGAGGAATTATACATATCATCATTAAAATACAATTGATCATTTGACTTTTCATTGCCTACTTGTCATTCAATAAAAAAAAAAACCCCTCAGGTAATCAAGTTAAAAATGGGCCTAGGGGGCTGTCAAGATGGCTCAGTGGGTAAGAGCACTGACTGCTCTTCCGAAGGTCCTGAGTTCAGATCCCAGCAACCACATGGTAGCTCACAACCACCCTGACATGCTCTTCTGGTGTGTCTGAAGACAGCTACAGTGAATTACGCTGGAGAGAGCAGGGCCAGAGCAAGCTGGAGAGGAGCCACACACATGATGGCTCATGGCCATCTGTACAGCTACAGTGTACTCATACACATAGAATAAATAAATAAAATAAATCTTTTGAAAAAAATGGGCCTATACATGAGTTTTTATTCATCACCAGGGGAAATTTAATTGTTCAGGAGATTTATGAAGGGATAATCAACTTCTTTCACAACTGGAGAAAGTCAAGTAAAAATCAGTTAGAATGGTTATTATAAAAAATGAATTAATAACATAATGGAAGTAGAAACAGTTAAGAAATCACAAAGAGAGACGACTATGGAGATAAAAATACTAGGAAAGAAATCAGGAACCATAGATGTAAGCATCACCAACAGAATACAAGAGATCAAAGAGAGAATCTCAGGTGCAGAAGATACCATAGAAAACATTGATACAACAGTCAAAGAAAACTCAAAATGTGAAAAGATCCTAACCCAAAACATCCAGGAAATTCAGGACACAATGAGAAGACCAAACCTAAGGATAACAGGTATAGAAGAGAGTGAAGACATCCAACTTAAAGGACCAGTAAATATCTTCAACAAAATTATTGAAGAAAATTTCCCTAACATAAATAAAGAGATGCCTATGAACATGCAAGAAGCCTATAAAACTTCAAATAGACTGGACCAGGAAAGAAATTCCTCCCACCACATAATAGTCAAAACAGCAAATTCACAAAACAAAGAAAGAATATTAAAAGTAGTGAGGGAAAAAAGTCAAGTAACATATAAAGGCAGGTCTGTCAAAATTATACCCGACTTCTTCCCAGAGACTATGAAAGCCAGAAGATCATGGGTTGATGTCATACAGACCTTAAGAGAACACAAATACCAGCCCAGACTACTATACCCAGCAAAACTCTCAACCACCATAGATGGAGAAACCAAAGTATTCCATGACAAAAACCAAATTCACACAATATATTTTC
>JADRCD010153886.1:0-11607 GCA_019843815.1 Montemys delectorum | reverse complement strand
TTTTTTTCCCTCCTCTCATTTCCGCAGACTGAGCGCTTTTGGAAGGGCCTGACTTCTTTATTGGCCTGCCTTTTTTCTGAGCTCCTAATCTCTTTTCTCGCTCTGTTTCTGGCTTGTCTTGTACATAAAATGAAACCAAAAGGACAAGACTAAATATACCTCTCAGAGCGTACCTTTGCCCTGCAGTTCTGGATCTTTCTCCATTAACGGAGGGTCCCCTTGGTGCCTGGTTCGGTCCCCGGTTTCGGCACCAACTGTCGTGCGCGCAGGACAGACACACAGACGACAGACAAGATCCTTCTGCAGCCATTCTTTATTATATCTTCCAGAGGGCAACCCCCGACACTCCAAAAGCACTGTTTATATATGTCCTGGAGCGGCATGTTCATCTCTGATTGGCTGTTTGCTCAGGAGCACAATACGCCCGGGCTGGCTCGTGAGTTGGCGCGCTCTGTCCCTAGGCACATGCACAGTTTATCTGTAAACTTGGGAGAGCACCAGATGTCAATGCCATCTGCTGGCTATCACCGCTCACTGTGGCTTCTTACAACTCCTTTAATCCCAGCTCTCAGGAGGCAGAGGCAGGTGGATGTCTGAGTTTGAGGTCAGCCTGGTCTATAGAGTGAGTTCCAGGACAGCCAAGGCTACGCAGAGAAACCCTGTCTCAAAACTAACTAACTAACTAACTAACTAACCGACTAACAAACAAGCCAGGGTAGAGGAGCCAGAGGTTCAAAGGTTCCTCTCAAGCCCACGTGACCCCTGAGGACTAGATCCTCCACTGGCCTTGACAGTATCAAAAGGAAGGGATTATTTTGACCACCTGCGTAGTCTTAAACATCCAGCAGAAAAGCACAAGAGATGGATGGTCGGGCTGGCGAGATGGCTCAGTGGGTAAGAGCACTGACTGCTCTTCCGACGGTACTGAGTTCGGATCCCAGCAACCACATGGTGGCTCACAACCGCCCGTAATGAGATCGGACGCCCTCTTCTGGTGCATCTGAAGACAGCTGCAGTAAATTATGCCAGAGCGTGCTGGCATAGGTCCTGAGATCAACAGCAGCCACACACATGATGGCTCATGGCCATCTATACAGCTACAATGTACTCATACACATAAAATAAATAAAAATAAATCTTTAAAAAAAAAAAAAAGAGATGGATGGTCGGTATCTCCTCCAACGGTCCAAGCATTCTACTCCCCAGACGTTAGTTAACTTCCTGTGAGATATTGTTTAGATATCTATTTCTCACTAATGATTTTCATCTTGATGAGAAAAATGCTGCCCAGCTATAAGGAAGAGATGTAGGAAAGCAAGTAAAGGCAAGTGTCAGCATTACTGGTCTTTGCAGGAAACGGAGGAAAGGCAGGCCAGAGGATGGCTTTAAAATGCCCAAACCTAAGTCCACTGGAGTCTTTTGATGGGCTCTCAAGACCACTCATCCTGAGCAAGGACAGCCCGGAGAGAGCTGGAAACATTTTATTAAATGTTCAGAAATTTTCTCAATTACTTTTGCCAGGCAAACTTAAAATGTTAAAATTAAAATATAAATTTTATATTAGCCTGTGTGCAGAGCTACTTTTCACTTAGTCCACTTATAGTATACTCAGTGGGCTCTGCAGAGGTGTTCCCCTAAACAATCAAGCCATGTATTAAAGGACCCACCGAGGAGGGAAACGCAAGGCTGCCCCATGGGACTGGAGGAGAAAGACAGACAACTCTGGGAGACTGTATTGTGCATGATGTGATTTACAGAGGGTGTGTTAGTTACTTTTCTGTTGCTGTGATAAAACACCGTGTCCAAGAGGACTTAAAGAAAGAAGGGTTGTTTGACTTATCGTGCCAGAGGGAGAAGAATTCATCGTGGCAGAGGTGGGAAACATGGTGACAGGCACACGAGAAGGGGGTCTCACATCTTGAAGCACAAGCAAGGAACAGAGAGAAAAAAAAAAAGAGATAGTTTTTCTTTCTTGTTTTTCTTTCTTTTCTTCTCATCTTTCTTTTTCTTTTCTTCTTCTCCTTTTCATTCTTCTCCTTCTCCTTCTTTTTCTCCTTCTCCTCCTTCTTGTCTTTAAATTCTCAAATCCTGCCTCCTGTGACCTACTTCCTCCAAGGCCACACCTCCTAAGCCTCCCCAAAGATCTGGGGGTAGGGTAGGGAAGTGACAAAGTATTTAAATGGTCAAAGCTATGGGAGATGTCTCACTCAAACCACCACCTAGGGCTAACAAGAGAAGCTGCTCATCCATACAGCTGTACCCAACTCTGCTCTCTTAAAGGAACATCAATACAAATGATGGAACCTTTTCATGATACATTGGAGAAATTGATATTCTTCCTTTAGCCATGGACTCTAGAAACTAACTGGCCCCTGGTTAAAATGGGAAATTGTGAGCTTTGGGGGATCCCTCTGTGATAAGTTTTCATCACCAGTACCATCGTCATCACTTATAAACTTTAAAAAATTTTATGGCTGGGCACTAGTGGTACATGCCTTTAATCCCAGCACTTGGGAGGCAGAGGCAGGTGGATTTCAGAGTTTGAGGCCAGCCTGGTCTACAGAGTGAGTTCCAGGACAGCCAGGGCTACACAGAGAAACTCTTATCTCAAAAAAAAAGAAATACCACCCCCCCCCAAAAAAAAATTTATGTGTCTGGCTGTTTTGTCTGCATGTGTGTCTGTGCACCACATGTATGCAGTGTCCTTGTTGGATCTCTGAAACTGGAGTTACAGGAGACTGCAAACCTCCGTGTGGATGCCAGCAATTGAATCTGGGCCCTCTGGTAGAGAAGCCATTGCTTTTAAGTGCTGAGCAACCTCTCCATTCCTAAAAGGATCCTTATAAGAGGTACAATGCTGACCTTTCGGTGGCTCACACATTTAAAAGGACATCTGAGAAAAATCTCACAACCTTGCTATTTGAAACCTTGGAGTACATCTGTTTACTCTGACAAAATAAGTATTTTGTCCTTGTCGATGTGAGAAACAATTGTACATAATCTATTTCTTTTTTTTTTAAAGATTTATTTATATTATATCTAAGTACACTGTTGCTGTCTTCAGACACACCAGAAGAGGGCATCAGATCTCATTACAGATGGTTGTGAGCCACCATGTGGCTGCTGGGATTTGAATTCATGACCTTCAGAAGGGCAGTCAGTGCTCTTAACCGCTGAGCCATCTCTTCAGCCTCCACATAATCTCTTTCTAATAACTAACAGTGTTCCTAAACCTGGAAGAAATTTAATTTTTTTTTTTTTGTTGTTGTTGTTGTTGTTGTTGTTGTTGTTTTTGGAGACAGGGTTTCTCTGTGTAGCCATGGCTGTCCTGGAACTCACTCTGTAGACCAGGCTGGCCTCAAACTCAGAAATCCACCTGCCTCTGCCTCCCAAGAGCTAGGATTAAAGGCAAGAGCCACCACTGCCTGGCAAAATTTAAATTTTTGATTGTCAGTGATATAGATCTGAAACTAAAGATCTGAAAGATTCCTTTAGAAGTAGAAACTAGGCAGGCAGCAGTGGCACACGCCTTTACTCCCAGCACTCGGGAGGCAGAGGCAGGCAGATTTCTGAGTTCGAAGCCAGCCTGGTCTATAGAGTGAGTTCCAGGACAGCCAAGGCTACACAGAGAAACCCTGTCTCGAAAAAAACAAAAAAAAAAAGAAAAAAAAGAAGTAGAAACTAAATAAGTTTAATGAGCTTCTACATAGTTTTTTTGCTATTGCTTTGTTTAATGAGGCTAATCATTGCTGGTTCTTGTATATGCAAATCTTGCACAATTACTAAGTAATAAAAAAATAAATTGGTGTTTTGTTTTTGATCTTGTTTTGTTTTTAGACAGAGCCTCAGTTGTGTAGCTTTAGCTGATCTGGAACTCACGGAGATCCACTTGCCTCTGTGTCCCACTGATTAAAGGCTTGTGCGGCCTAGCCCATCATGGACTGTGCGACCAATATTCAGGGAGAGTCACCTCTGTTAACTCTATCTGGGGATTCCCTTAAAGACATGCCTAAAGATTTGTCTCTTGGGTAGGTAATTCTAGACTCTGTCAAGTTGACAGTATTAATATTAGACACCTCGTGTCTAAGACATAATTATCAAATGAATTAAAGATGTTTAGTATACACTACGCGCCAGTTGCTATAATAGATTCTGGAAGAGATGTTTAATCCTTGTCCCTGTATGTGGGCCTCTTCTTCCAGGAGGTCATCAGCCACTAGCCCACGAGGGTGAGGGGAGCAGAGGTGTGGGGCAGGGTTGAGACAGCCATGAGTAAGACGGAATGAATGACTTCCAGGATCAGCTTCAGTGAGAGAGCTCAACCTTATTTGGGGTGAGCAAGAGCTACATAGGTCTTGGGGAGTGGGTGGGGCTCTCCCGGGTGGGCGTACAGTTGTTGACTAGGGCAGAGGTGCTAGCAATGCTTCATTTACTTGAAGAGGAATTCCAGGAACTTGCCAGGCAGGTTCTTGTCAGGAGAGAGGAAGTTTAACCTGCGCTTTGGCCAAAGATTTCAGGACGTTCCTCCAGTGGAGGATGTGGGAGTTGTGCTCTCCGGATAAGGTCCGACAGAGAAGAGAAGCCCTGCTGAGGAGGGGAACTCTTCTGTTTTGCACTTATTTTAGAGACCTATATGGACATGGTGGACTGTGACCTTCCTAGCAGGGTCTTCCAACACTGTGAACACTACACTAGGAAAGTCTCTAGTGGAAAGACACGTACTAGAGCAACAACTGCATGTGATACTGTATAGCTAAGAACTTATGAATGCTTTAAAGGCACATATGCTAGAGGGCTGTGCAGTGGAAGGACTGGAGAAGTAAGACCTTTTACCCACGGAGAGTGTAAGAGGAAGGGCTTCCAGGAAAACATACTGAGGTGTACTGGATGTGAGAGGTTAAAATTTTCAAATTGGGCCTTCCACCGCACCCTGCTGAGAGCTGTGCGCTCCCTCCTTCGCACACCCCCAAACATGCCGCTCTGCCAAAGACTCCCCAGCACCGAGGGGCGCGGGCCAACCCAGACAGAAGATTACTGTAGAAAATGGCCTGACAAATATGGGAACTGCCCATATTGGTCTTGTCAAATACATATGCTAGGATCACGGATCAATCATTTCTTCTATCAACATCACAAGACACTCTTTTTCCACATCCAAGACCCGTGGGATTCCAGCTTCTGTTACAGGACTACCAGCCGCTGCCCACAGATGAGCCACTGTCCATAAAGAGAACTGATGCAAATGTCTACCAAGTGGATCCCAATGGTGAAAGCCAGCTACCATCATTGACAATGCCCCTAGACAGCATGAAGTAGCTTAAGAGACATGACGCCCTCGTCCCCTTTTCACCATCAGCTTCCCCTTCTCTTTTTCTTTCCTTCTCTTTATAATATCAAAAAGGGAGGTATGTTAGCATCCAAAGGCTGTAGTGACTCATGGGCGGGTCTCAGAGACCTGTTGCCGAGCAACAGCCACCATATTCCCAGAATCCATTGGAATCGCCTTCAACCTTTACGCGGCTGTACACGTCAGCAATGATATAAATAGGAGGAGCATTCCTTTCTCTCTCTCTCTCTCCCCTCTCTCTCTTTCCGCACTACTGCCCCCTCTCCTTCTCTTAATTAAACCTCTTTACATGGAAAAAAAATTTTTTTCAAATTGTACTGTGGGAACTTAGCCGTTAGTTGAACTTAATGGGAGACTAGCTCCCAGAGCTTAGAAAGAATAGGAGACCAGCTCCCAGAACTTAAAGACCAGAGTGACCTGACAGAAAAAAGAAAAAAGAGGTAACAAACAATTGCCAGGTGGCTAACCTGTTCCTGAACCCTAGCACGAGCCAGCACCAATCAGAAATCACCCTGTACTTTCCGCTGCCTCAGTCTCCCCTCTTCCCCAGCAACTGTGTAGGTATAAAAACCTGTTTAAATTTTTGCTTGGGGCCAGACTCCTCTACCCCTGCGTGGGATATGAGTCTTGCCCAGCGCTGAATAAAAGAACCTCTTGCTGATTGCATCAAGTACGTGTCTTGTTGGTGTTTGGGGTCATCATTCCTGAGCCCCGAGAGTGGGGTTCTTCCCCCCGTTTTTTCAACAACCCTTACAGATGAACAGATGAAAGAGTGGAAAAAGAGCTAGCTGCCCCGACATCCTGGCTTCTGCTGATTGATTTAACTGTCATCTGATCCCCCCTCTTTAACAATGGGAACTTGGTATAACCAAATTGAGTGTGAGGATTTTTTTTTAAATTAGGTATTTTCTTTATTTACATGTAAATTTCTCTTTTCCCAGTTTCCCCTCCAAAAAACAAACAAACAAAAACAACAAGAACAAACCCCTGTTGCCTCCCCCCTCCCCATGCCTGCCACCCCACCCTCTCCCACTTATTGGCCCTGGCATTCCCCTACACTGGGGCACAGAACCTTCACAAGGCCGAGGTCCTTTCCTCCTATTGATGATCGAATTTGCAATCCTCTACAATACACATGCTGCCAGAACAATCAGTCCCACCATGCATAGTCCTTGGTTGGTAGTTGAGCCCCTGTGACGATTTTTCTTAAGCATCCTTCCTCCCTCAAAGTTAATTTAGTGATGATTTTGGAGGCTGAGCAAGCCTGAGATTTTGGTTAGACCTACAAGGAAAGACATTTCCTCCTTGAGAGATTGGGAGAAAGGGTAGGAATGGACAGAGGCAACGCCGGGGCTAAGGGAGGGCTAAAATGTGTGTGGAAACAGTTGGGTTTGAATTCACCGTTAATACATAATACAGCTGTTAATCTGACTGGGTGTGGTTGCCCATGTCAGTAATACCAGTACTTCAGAAACTGACAAAAGAGGGCAGTCTTGAGGCCAGCCTAGGCTAGAGATCCTGTCTAAAGTAACAAAAAGATTGTTGTGTTGATCAAATAATGTCTCCACCTTTTTACTAGATTTAAGCTTGTTTACACAAAGCTTCAGTCATTTGTAACTAAGTATCTCTATTAAGCTAATGACTTCAACTCATGTTATTCCTCTGCTAAATCTACATAGGTTGGAGGAGGAGGCCAATCCAAGTACTTACTAGGGTCATTTAGCCAGGAGAGGGACAGACCAAACACCATTTCCTGTGGGCAGAAATTTCAGGTTCTGCATGCCTTCCTCTCTCCCTCTTTTCCTTTCCTTTCTCCCTCCTTCCATTCTTTTCGGTTTTCTTTAACCTGCACGCTTGGTTGTGTGTCTGGGCATACTGAAGGCAGGCAGGTGAGGCCAGCTAAGGACCAGACCTTTCTCAGCTCCTTTAAGGGCAGGGAGGCCAAAATACACAAGATACTGAACAAAAGCACCCAGAACTGCCCGAGTTTTGAGAGTGGAGAGCTGACTTTAGCGGGGCTGTGAACGCCGGACCTATGGGGTTTCTCTAGGAGGCGTTGCTGAGTAACCAACACTACTGGGTCACACCGGAAACGCTTTCCAAGGCCAACTCAGGGAAGGAGGGTTGGTTCTTTACTTCTACATTTCATATTGAAGATGGCCTTTGAAAGCGCACTTGTAGTATGTTTCCTGACGGCTTAGCATATCTCAGAGCCTGAGTCAGGCGACTGAAGTGGAGATGCGAGAGTCACTCACTCCACGGCATTCCACTGTGTCTTACTCTAATCCTCTAGAGGAACGTGAGTTTTAGAGACTGAGTAGCCAGGTGTTCAGGTGGTTTTTTGTTTTTTTGGTTTTTGTTTTTGTTTTTGTTTTTTAAGATTTATTTTTTATGGAGCTGGAGCAATGGCTCCACGGTTAACAGCACTTAATCGTCTTGCAGAGAACCCAGGTTCAATTCCTAGACACTGCAGGTGGCTCACAGGTGCTGTAACTCCAGCTCCATGGCGTTCTACACCCCCATCTGGTCTCCTTGGGTACTCGCATGCGTGTGGTGCACTTATATACACTCAACAAGCTAATAACATCTAAAAATTTACAAAGTTGCCGTGCAGTGGTGGCGCACGCCTTTAATCCCAGCACTTGAGAGGCAGAGGCAGGTGGATTTCTGAGTTCTTCGAGGCCAGCCTGGTCTACAGAGTGAGTTCGAGGACAGCCAGGGCTATACAGAGAAACCCTGTCTCGAAAAACAAACAAACAAACAAAAACAAAAACAAAATTTCCAAAGTTATCTTAAATATTTAAAGATCTATGCTTATGGATAGTTTGCCTGCATCTATGTCTGTGTACCCTAGGGCCTGATACCCACGAGAGCACTGGATGCCCTGGAAATGGAATCACAGATAACTGAGTTGTTACATGGGAGCTGGGAATTGAAGGCAGGCTCTTTGTAAGAGCAGAGAGTGCTCTCAACTGCTGAGCCACCTCTCCAGCTCTTTATTTCTAATTATATGTGTACATGCATATGTGCTTATGCATGTGTGCATGTGTCTGTGTATGTGTGCATATATGTGGATGTGTGGGTGCAAGCCAAGCTCTCACCATCATCAGATCAGTTGGTTCTGCTTGCAAAAGTTCACTACAACTGGGCTTGCTGGCTGTTGACTTTCCTTCATAGAAGGAAAGCTGAAGAGGATCATGGGACAACTAGTTGAGTAACTGTACTGGCTGGTTTTGTGTGCCAACTTGACACAGGCTGCAGTTATCATGGAGAAGGGAGCTTCAGTTGGGGAAGTGCCTCCATGAGATCCAGCTGTGGAGCATTTTCTCAATTAGTGATCAAGGTGGGAGGGCCCCTTGTGGGTGGTGCCATCCCTGGGCTGGTAGTCTTGGGTTCTATAAGAAAGCAGGCTGAGCAAGCCAGGGGAAGCAAGGCAGCAAGGAATATCCCTCCATGGCCTCTGCATCAGCTCCTGCTTCCTGACCTGATTGAGTTCCAGTCCTGACTTCCTCTGGTGATGAACAGCAACATGTAAGTGTAAGCTGAATAAACCCTTTCCTCTCCAACTTGCTTCTTGATCATGATGCTTGTGCAGGAATAGAAACTCTGACTAAGACAGTAACCATGCACTCCTAACAGTTGTATGCATTCTGCCCTAATTCTGCATGGCCTCAAGGAGGAGATAGTGTATACGAGATGGGAAGTACTAGGGGAGAATCATGCATTTTTCTGTGACTGTGGGTGTGTCATTCACACTGGGTACAGATGTTCTTCTGTGGCCTTCTGTGGGGCGAGCACCCAAACTCCTGCAAGTAGTGTAAGAAACTGTAAATATTGGTCTTTTCTGTTAAACACTATAAAACTTTTGTTTATGACAAAGATTCAAAAATTTTTACACTCCATCCTCCCAGGTTTTTTTTTTGGGGGGGGGAATATTTCGAGACAGGGTTTCTCTGTGTAGCCCTGGCTGTCCTGGAACTCACTCTGTAGACCAGGCAGGCCTCGAACTCAGAGATCCGCCTGCCTATACCTTCCAAGTGCTGGGATTAAAGGCGTGCGCCACCACCGCCTGGCTTCATCCCCCCAGTTTTTAAAACATTTATTCATTAAAAAAACAAAATCTTCCCTACCTGATAAAGCTTTTATTTAGAAAAAGGTCCTGTAACATCCTTTGAACTTAAGTGGCTGACTCTTCTCACCATCTTTCATATTCTCTGACTAGCTCTTTTAAAACTAGCCAATCACAAAAGACTGTGAGGTCAGACTCCAGCCAGTGGGGAAATGGCAGTCACCACCGACATTAGAGTGAAAACCAAGTACACTTGGTGCCTCGTGTGCTTGCCCTTTGTGTGTGTGAGTACAGCGACTTTTGGATCAGAAGCAGAGGTTTGCTTTGTCAAGCTGATTGGAGCAGTGGTCTCTTTCTTTTTGACCCAAACATGTTTCTGACGGCAACCTCTTAGCTAGACCGTAAGCCCAAAGAACTAAATGCTTCTCCAGGGTGAACGTTGTACTTGGTTTGTAGTTGGGACTTTAGGGAAGGGGTAGATGCTTATTCCTCTCTTAGGACAGGAATATTAACAACATGTGTATGTGCGTGTGTGTGAGTGTGTGCATGTGAGTATGTGTGAGTGTATGTGACTGTGTGTGTGAGTGTGTGTGTGAGTGTGAGTGTGTGTGTGCATGTGAGTATGTGTGAGTGTATGTGTGTGTGTGAGTGTGTGTGAGTGTGTGTGAGTGTGTGTGTATATGTATGAGTGTGTGTATGAGTGTGTGAGTATGTGAGTGTGTGAGTGTGTGTCTATGTGTGTGTGAGTGTGTGTGAGTATGTGAGTGTTACGTATGTATGAGTGTGTGTGTGTGTGCATGTGAGTGTGTGTGTGTGCATGTGAGTGTGTGTGAGTGTGTGACTGTGTGTGACTGTGTGAGTGTATGTGACTGTGTGTGTGAGTGTATGTGTGTGTATGTGTGTGAGAGTGTATATGAGTATATGAGTGAGTGTGTGTGTGTGATCATGAGTACAGGTGAGTAGAGGTGCCTGAGGAGGCCTAGAAAGGGTATCAGATCCTTTGGCACTGGAGTTAGAGCCAGTTGTGAGCCATCTGAGATGAATGATGGGAATCAAACCCAGGTCCCTGCAGGAGCAGTATATGCTCTTAACCATTGAGTCATATCATATATATATGTGTATACATATATATATATATCACATATATATGTATATATATATACACACACGTATATTCTGGGGGCTGGAGAAATGATTCAGTGGTCAGGACACTGACCACTCTTCCAGAGGACTTGAGTTCAGTTCCCAGCACCCACGTGGCAGGTAAAAGCCAACTGTAGTAACTCCAAGGGATCACATGCCTTCTTCTGATCTCATTGGGTGCCAAGCGTACACCTGTGGTGCACAAGCATACACATACAGGCAAAAACTCATACACATAAAGTAAAAATAAATCTTTAAAAAAAAACCCAGAGGGTTAGAGAGATGGCTCAGTGGTTAGGAGCACTGGCTGTTCTTCCAGAGGATCAGCGTCAGCGTCTAGACTCACAATCTTATGAAATTTGAGCACATATTTGATTCCAGAAAGAGCTGCCTTAGGTGGAATTTTTACCAAATGGATTTTCTTTCCTTTTTTCTTCTTTTTCTTTTGAGACAACATCTATCTCACTGTGTAGTACTGGCTGGCTTGGAACTCATTCTGTAGACCATACAGGCAGGCTAGTTTTGAACTCACAGAGGTCTGCCTGCCTCTGTTTCTTGTTTTTTTTTGTTTTGTTTTGTTTGTCTTGTTTTGTTTTTTTTCGAGTCACAGAAATCCATCTGCCTCTGCTTCCTAAGTGCTGGGATTAAAGGTATGCATCACCACTGCCTAGCTTGCCTCTGTTTCCTAAGTGCTGGAATTAAAGGGCAGTTTGATATGATTCATGTTGTAGGACACACTCTGAATCACTTCTGGGATGTATTCTCAAATATCAGGCTAAGTTTGCTCCTTAGACTCTGAAAAGGAGAAACAACAAATTCTTATTTTTCTTATTAACAAAATTTGACCTTTTATTTTTTCTGTTCCCAGATTGGGAACCCTGGCTGCCCTAGGCACACTGGATTATAACTGTATGCTACAATTAAACCTTATTTGTCGCAGCTGGAGAGATAGCTCAGTGGGTAAGAGTACCGACTGTTCTTCCGAAGGTCATGAGTTCAAATCCCAGCAACCACATGGTGGCTCACAACCATCTGTAATGAGATCTGA
>JADRCD010153885.1:0-33424 GCA_019843815.1 Montemys delectorum | reverse complement strand
TATATATATATGTATATATTCCTCATACACACACATATATATGTATTCATACACACACACACATATATTACCCGAGATCAAATTACAAATGATCCATCTCATACTTTTTAGTGGTTGGTTTCATAAAAGCTACAATGCTCTTGATGATCATGAATGTTTATGAATCATTAAAATGTCATAAACAAGGACTGAAGAGTTGGCTCATCAGTTAAGAACACTATTGTTCTTGAAGAGAGCCCACATAGAGCTGTCATCTAATTTGTTTGAAAATGGTTTGTAACTGCAGCTACAGGGAATCTAAAATCCTGTTCTGGACTTGTGAGAACCAGTATTCCCAGACACATATACACACATATACATACTAATTTAAAAAAATAGTAAAACTTTTTTTTTCAAATGCCATTTCTAAACTTAGGAGGAAAAACTTCAGGACTTTCTTTTTTTGTTTCTGAATTACATCTATTACTATTTGTGGGAGACGTTTAGGAACATTGTAAAACAGATGAATGACTTAAAATTTTTATTGATAGAAGAGGCAGAATTTTGTTAAGTTGGTTCATTGAAGTACAAAGCCAGCAGTTCATAGTATAAGAAGAAGAGTAAATGAACTAATAAAATATACTAGAAACAAAATAAATCTTTTACCTAGTATTATGGTGTGCTGTTAGGCTATCTTATAATAGAACTAATCCTTCTATAATTCTAAAAGATATTTTAGAATTATTACAGGGTTATTTGCTGCAAAGCCAAGTGATATATTCCTTAACTAGAGATATGTTTGATGGATAAACAAACTGCATCAGAATTTTAAAAGTCTTAAATCTAACTTTAATGTAAAGTTCATTTTAATTAAATTTGTATGTATCATATGTAGATACTAGAATGCATTCTACAAATTCACATGCTAAATTTAGTCAAGCATCTACTTTTTTGTTTTTTAGACTTTGTTCCTTTCTTCCTTCCTTTCTTCCTTTCTTTCTTGCTTCCTTTCTTTCTTCCTTCCTTCCTTCTTTTTTTTTCTTACACATGTTTATGTGAATGTTCTATCTGAATGTAGACCTGCATCCCTGGAGAGGGCATCAGATTCCATTATAGAAAGTTGCAAGGAATTGAACTCAGGACCTCATAACCTCTGAGCCATCTCTCTGCCCCCACATCTACTGTTTTTAACTTAGAAAAAAAGAATAAACTTATGTTATTATAATAAACCATGAGACTGTAGGTATAGTACACTTTTTTTGAGGAATACTTCAAGCAAATTGCTTGAAATTACTGTCAATATTAAGCTCAGGATGAAAAAAACTTTCATCAAATGACAGCCTAAAGATAACCTGGAGTCACATAATGTAATCACTAGACTGTGTCTAATCTTTTTTGTCTACCTATCATTTTGCAAGACTTGATTTCCATAGTTAGTGTGAATAAATGCACTAACAGGTAAATTATTTTAAGTACTGCTAAGCATGATTTACAGACATGTGAAATTGAAAATAGGGTCAAGTTTCTTACATATTTGAAAAATACTTTTACAAAAACAATATAAATTGAAATATAGCATTAAGTATGACTCTATACTACAAAATCACAGTTCAATCAATTTTCAATAGTGATACATATGCATGGATCCATGACCCAGGCCTTTCAGGACATGAGATCCCCAGATGGCCTTCCTGTTTCATTTTCATCATGGCTAAGCATAACAAATGCTGAATTCTATCAGAATTAATAACATTTCTAGTTTTATAATTCATAGAAATTGAATCACAGAGTAATGTAAGCTCTAACATAGATTTATTGGCTGATTTTTGTTTTCTTTTTCAGTGCTAGAGATCAGATCCAGGTTTTGCATGCTATCATTTTTCTTCTGGAATGTGACACTATAAGCATTCTTATTACTACTTAGCATCCCATTGAATAACGAAATGTACTCTAACTTGGGATACACACTAGTGTTGATTGGTTTATTCTCCAAAATACTTTCTTTATACCAAGTACTTGGAAATATTTCATTGTCTTCTAAAAGTTTTATAGTTTTCATTTTCATGCCAAATTATCTATCAATGGAATGCTTTTGTATGAAATGAAGTAGATAGGACATAAAGGTAGATGTCTTCTTCTATTGATCAAGGTAAGTTTGGCTCACACAACCATATTTATTGAAAATAGCATTTCTTTATTGTATTATGTTATCTTCTTTAAACCAAATAGCAGTCTTATGTGTGTCCATCCATTCATGGTCTCTCTTCACTCTTTCTCTCAGCTGTAATCTATGCCATATTTTCTTATCCTTATAGCAATAATATATTACTATTTACAGCATAAAGCCTTCAACTTTGCTCTAATTTTTAAGAAATCTTATACAAGAATTCTGTTATACCTCCAAGTTTCATAGTCCTCAAATCTATAAACCTCGTAGTACTTACCATTGAGTAAAGCCAGAATCATAAAACTTGATAGAATAACTTTCTAAGTAGTTTATATTTTATATGTAAAGGATATACTCTTATGTAAGCATATCACAGAACAAAGTATAGGCAGATATCCTGCTATCTTTAAAGAAGAATGTTAACCTTTGCTGATATGGCCTAAGGGCTGGATAAATATATCCTCTAGAAGCTGGGAACCTCCTATTAGTTAATAGCTAGGGAAAAATAAGGATTCCAGTATTATAGGTACAGAAAATTATCATTTTTCAAAACTTGGAAATGGAATCTAAAAGTTATTCTTCTAAATGAGCATACAAATTAGCTTATGCTTTGAAAACAAACCTTTAAAATCTTGAGACAAGGACCCTACTGAACTAGAATTGTGATTTACAAATATTACATGGATGTCAGGCCAAGAAGTGTTTACCAACCATTATATACAAATAGAAAATTAATATAAAGGATGTACTGAAAGACCCCCAGAGCTGGGGAGACCCTCACTCAAGTCTTGGGACAAAGCAACCACCCAATAACTCACAAGAGACCATTCTTGCTGCAAGCACATGAGGTTTATGCACCAGTACCGGGATCAATCTCGTAACCTTACAGGCCAGAGGAGTTCGACTCTGAACACAAGAAGTAAGGGGTATTTAAAGGAAAAAAACCACAAAGTGTGTGTGGGGGGGGGGAGATGGAGTTATCAAGGAAATATAACAGGAAAACAGTGGAAAATTCTAAGAGACCCAGCCCCTAATTGAGTCAGGGTCACAAGGAAAACATTCTGCACTTTCATTGTCACAAGAATGTGATTTGGACAATGATTATTCTTTTTGTGGCTGACCACCCAGATGATTCATATCTTGCTTCTTGTGTGGACCCCCAACCAGGGGCCTTGCGACCTATGGGTTCCTGAAACTGTCCAGTCTGCATTCTTGGCTAGGTACAGAAGTTTCCCCTGACTTCTTAAGTAAAGGTTATATACTGTATACTACCACATTTCTAATAAATGCTCTTATTTTTAAAACTTTAAAATTCTCCACCCTTACATTCCCCACTTCTTCTAGTGTACAGTTCTAATCATAGAACTAGATATCAGTATCATCATATTCTAGATTTTCCTGGTCATGCAATGTATAATATTGTTGGCGCAATGCTAAAATTTGAACAGCACTTATTCTTTCTCTAATAAAGGCAACTAGTCTATTAAGCATGCATGGGCCTATAGTTAACATCAAAAGTAGAATTAAAAGGGGCCCAACGAGGGAGGACACCAGAGTAGTTAGCCATGGAGATTTACTGAACGAACCTTCAAACCAGTTTTGCTGTGCCTCCCTGTATTCACATTTTTCCTATAGTCTTTCTCTCAATTTACTCATGGAATCCCTGATTACTCCCGGGTGGTCTATATAAAAACAACACTGTTCTTTAAGAGCAGCACATAGCCCCCCATCTTTAAGGAACAGTAAATCTAGCCCTCTCCTGTTTTGAAGGACTACCTCTGAGAGGGAGGTCAATGATTTTTCAAGCCTCGATATGGATAATTCTATGGCTCTAAGATCTTCTTTCATAGCTGATCTCAACTGATGGAAGTATTGAGGAGTCTGCACAAGGGTAGCATTTCCTGTCCCAATACCACCTGCTATTCCTAGCCCCAAGACTACAGCCAAAGTCAAGGAAATCAAAATCACTGGCTGTATGATAATAGACTCGGGGAACTAGCTGGACTAGCACACAGTAGTAGGTGGTGTCATTGAAGACAGAGGTGGACACACAAGGGGTTAATCCTGAGCTGCAAGCCCACCATTTATCTATTTCAGGTATCAAATACCTGGTATCAGTAGTTTTCGGGCTCTTAAGAGTTGTATTGCAGAGATGTTTATAAGCAGCTGGTGGATTACTCAAGCAAGTTCCTTTTCCTGAGACTTCAGTGAGTGTCTTCCGGTTTCTACTACTCCAGGCACAAGCATCATGTTGGGTGGTATTGTTAAAAAGCCCAGATACTGCAATGCCTTCATAGTAAGGGGGCCCTGCCGCCAGGCAGAGCCAACAAGACTTTGTCATGTTGGGATTAGAGCCATTCAGCACAGTAAATGTTCCTTGTATTAGATTTAGCAATCTCTGTCCAGTATTTGAGGGGGGAGAGGTTAGAGGTGATTTGGCAGGTGCTCTGGTGGTGGGTGGTTCTGGAGGTGCAATTGGGATGAGGGCAGGGGCAGGTACAGGTGCAGGGAATCCCTGTTCAGGTAGTACTGGGTTGGGGCCGACTGGCTGAGGGGAAGGGCTCTCTATTTTTAGTCGGACAAGAATGTTAGAACCTATCCCTCCTCCATGTTTATAAAAGACTAATCCCCAAGTCAAACCGCTATAACATCTGGTAGACTCAGCTGTTTTCACTTTTTCAGTAAATTCTGCTTTTATGTAATCTAGGTTGGTCAGGGAACATGGCTTATCTTTATATAGCTCCATTAGTGCTGACCTTCCCGTTCCTCTATTGACGAAAGAAAAACTCAGTGTATGTCGAGTGGATGATGTTGCCCAGTGCCAATCTCCATCATTGGAGGTAACACAACTCCATCTTCTACAAAAGTAATCTTGAGGACCCCCATAATATGAGCCTCTATCAGCACCAGGGCAGCTGTAAAACCCATAACTGCACACTAAATTGGGGGGGGGGGACAGTCCCAGCTGCCTGGATGACCTGTCGAAGGCAAAAAAAAAAAAAAAAAAAAAAAATAGGGTTGGCCACCATGTCCCTGGAGGAGCAATTTGTTGTGTGTTGTGTATGAGAGTACCAGTGCCTGAGTCCATAATTTGCCAAGTAAGTACTTGGGGGACATGGGGATTGGTACACTCACTCAGAGCTGCGTCTGCGACACAGGTGCAGCTTAAGAGGATTATCAGTCTTTTCCATAGTCCATTCATCTTGGGCACTCCAGGGGTCCTGGAGGCCTCTAGGTGCTCTCTTGACCGTTGTGTGGATCCAGGCCTCAATGCCTTCGACCTTGACAGCAGTGGGGGTAGTCAGGAGCACCAGGTAGGGTCCTTTCCAAGGAGGTTCGAGGGTGCCCACTCGATGTCACCGAACTAGAACTGCACCTCTCACCTGGAATTGGTGTGGTATAGCTGGGCTTCTTTTAGTTGCTCCCAAGCCTGGTGTCTCACCAACTCAAGGGCTTTTAAGCGGGCGAATAGGGGTTTAGAAAGAACAGCATCAGGGTCATATACTCTACCCGCTTCTGTGAGAGGGGATGTTTCCCCACATAGGATCTCATAGTGGGTAAGCTTAAATCATCCTGGAGTGTTCCGGACATGGAACAGAGCAAAGGGAAGGAGGACTGTCCAGTCTTTCTCACCAGTCTCTAAGGCCAATTTAGTCAAGGTCTCTTTTAAGGTTCTATTTGCCCACTCTACCTGTCCTGAGTTCTGGGGTCTATAAGCACAATGTAATTTCCAATTTATCCCCAGCTGAGTGGTCAGTTTCTGTCTTACCTGGACAACGAAGGCAGGTCCCTTGTCAGGCCAGATTACCTTGGGAATTCCGAAGCTTAGGAAGATTTCTTCAAGGATCTTCTTGGCCACTACACTTGCAGTTTCACTTCTGGTGGGAAAGGCCTCTACTCATCCTGAAAATGTGTCTATAAAGACTAATAGATATTTGTTACCATATTTTGCAGGTTTGACCTCGGTGAAGTCTACTTCCCAGTAGGCTCCTGGTCGGTCTCCCCTCAGTCTTTTTCCTTGTGTTGTTATGGGGTGCCCCGCATTAGTCAGTGTACAGGCTCTATAATTCTGCACCACTTCTTGGGCCAGGTCAGTGAGGCCCATGACGAAATAGTCAGATGACTTTATTACTTCTTTTAACTTTTTGCTTCCCAAATGAGTTAAAGAGTGGAGATTAGCCACATATTTTCACCCCTCTTCTTGGGGAAGAATCAACTGTCCACCTTTTATTTAAGCTGCTCCATAAGGAGTGTATCCTTTTACTATGACTAGAGTCCATCCTCTGATAATCTTCTGTCGTATATCTAAAACTTGTGTCTCTTACAGCATAATAGTCTTTAGGATTTTGTAGAGTCAGCACAGCTGCTCCCTGAGCAGCCTGCTTTGCAATCTGGTCAGCCATTTGATTTCCCAATGTAATCGCTTCTTTGCCTTTCTGATGCCCTGAGCAATGAACGATGGCAACCTTTTTAGGCAAATGTAAAGCCTCTAGGAGGCTCAAAGTTTCTTCTTTTTTTTTAATTTCTTTTCCTGCTGAAGTTAAAAGTCCTCTTTGTCTGTTTATTGCCCCATGAACATGCGCAGTGGCAAAAGCATACCTGCTGTCAGTGTAGATATTGATGGACTTCCCTCTGCTATAATGCCTGGATCAAAGCTATGAGTTCTGCTTTCTGGGCCAACGTTCCCTCTGGCAGGCTGCTAGACCAAATCACTTGCTTCTCATCCACCACTGCTGCCCCTGCCCTTCAACCACGAAGCTGCTGCCATCCGTGAACCAGTTCAGAACCCCTGGCCAAGGTTGATCTTTCAGATCTTTTCGGATGCCAGTTTCTTCAGCCAGAATCTCTGGGCAGCAGTGTACTAGGGTGGAGTCCTCTAGCTCTGGCAGTAGGGTAGTGGGGTTGAGGACAGCGGGGGGGGGGGGGGGGAGCAAAGACTATTCGCTCAGTCAGCAGGAGACTTTGATAGTGGGTCATATGAGCATTAGTCATCCATCAGTCTGGTGGTTGCTTAATGATACTCTCAAAAGCATATGGGGCCACGACTGTTATCTTTTGCCCCAACGTTAATTTACCAGCATCTTTCACAAGCAGAGCCACTGCTGCAACGGCTTTTAGACAGGAGGGCCATCCACTGGCCACAGGGTCCAATTTTTTAGATAAGTACACTACAGGCCTCTTCCATGGTCCCAGAGCCTGGGTGAGGATCCCCCTTGCTACACCTGCCCTCTCATCTATATACAAGGTAAAAGGTTTCGTTAGGTTAGGTAGGGCCAAGGCCGGTGCCAACAGAAGGGCCTTCTTGATGTTTTCAAATGCCTCATGGTGTTCTGGAGTCCATATAAATTCCCCCTTCTCTTTCGTTAGGGGGTATAAGGGGGCAACCAAGGTAGCAAACCCAGGTATCCACAGTCTGAAAAAGTGGACTGTCCCCATAAATTCTCTCACCTGTCGGGACGTAGTTGGTGTCGGGATTTGAGTCACTGTCTTTTTTCCGAGCCTCTGTCAGCCACCTCTTTCCATTTTTCAGCAAGGTAGCCTAAATAGGTGACCTCAGTACAGCATAGCTGAGCCTTTTTAGCTGAGGCTCGATATCCCAGCTTACCTAGTTCGGTTGGGAGGCCTTCAGTCCCCTGGATACATTCTTGTCCAGTGTCTGTTGCCAAAAGCAGGGTATTCACGTACTGAAGCAGTGTCACCTGTGGATTTTTGACCCGATATGTGCCCAAGTCTCGATGGAGGGCCTCATCAAACAGAGTAGGGGAGTTTGTGAATCCTTGAGGCAGTCTGGTCCAGGTCAATTGTCCTGCCAGTCCTGAATCTGGATCTCTCCATTCAAAAGCAAACAGGGGTTGACTAGCAGGATGCAATTTTAAACAAAAGAAAGCATCTTTCAAGTCTAGCACTGTGTACCACTAGTGACCTGGGAGCAGGGAGCTGAGGAGGTTATAAGGGTTAGGCACAGTTGGATGGATATCCTGGACCCGCTTGTTGACTTCTCTCAAGTCTTGTACTGGCCTATAATCACTGGAGCCTGGTTTCTTTACAGGTGTGTGTGGGGGTGTTCCATGGGGATTGACAAGGAACTAGGATTCCCTGGTCTAAGAGTCTCTGGATGTGGGGCTTGATTCCCTCCCTAGCCTCCTGGCCCATCGGATACTGGCAGACGCACATAGGGGTGGCATCTGTTTTCAGTCCTACCACTACAGGAGGTACTTGTATAGCCATTCCTATACCAGCGATCTCCGCCTGAGCTTCTGGAAACTTTTTAGTCACTTGTCTAGAACAGGAACTTTTACTGGGTCAGGAGCCTCATGCATCCGATATTCATCTTCAAGCTTGAATGCCAAATCATAGAGGGAGGTATCCCCCACTCTACCTCTGGTCCTTCCTGAGTGAATTTAATTTGAGCCTTTAATTTAGTCAGCACGTCTCTTTCCAAAAGAGGTGCAGGACATTCAGAAATGACCAGGAATGAGTGAGTCATCTGTCCCCGACCTAGGTCCACAGTGCAAGAGGTGGTCCATGGATACTTTTTCTGCCCTGTTGCACCAATTACCACAGTCTTTTTACTGTTTAATTTCCCTAATGGCTGTCGGAGCACAGAGTATTTAGCTCTAGTGTCTATCAGAAAGCCCATGGGAGTCCCCTCCATTTTTAGGGTTACCCTAGGCTCGGGGAGGGGGTTCGAGCCCTGTCACCTCTAAGCATCTTCTTCTTCTAATACAAGCACCTTTGGGACCTTCTCTTTCTTTTTAGGGCATTCTCTTGCCCAGTGGCCTTTCTCTTTACAGTAGGCACATTGATCCTTTTCTAGATAGCGCCTTTGTCCCTCGTTGCTCGTTCTCATCTTCTGGTTGCCCAAGTACCCTGTCTGCCTAGGTCTCACATTCACCTCTTTCCTACAACTGTGGCCAGAATCCTTGCCAAATTCTTTTCTTGCCTATGCTCCCACCTATTTTCCCTCTCTTCAACTTCTCTCTTTTCCCTTTCTCTCTGCTCCTCTGCTTCTTGTTTTTCTCTCTCCCTCCTTTCTTCCTCTGTTTCTCTCTTATGAAACATTTTCTCAGCTTCCTTAACTATGTCCTATAAGGACACATTCTGCAGACTATCTATGCACTGCAATTTCCTTCTTATGTCTGCTGCTGATTGTCCCATGAAGGCCATAGCCACCACTGGTTGCTGAACCTCAGAGGTTGGATCAAAAGGAGTGTAGCGTCTATAGGCCTCCATGAGTCATTCTAAGAACACAGAAGGAGGTTCTGTCGTCCCTGCAAAACTTCCCTTACCTTAGCCAGATTGGTGGGTCGTCTAGCAGCCCCTTTGAGACTCACCACAAGAGTCCAACAGTAGACAGTCAGCCTCCCCCTACCTTGCTCAGTGTTGTAATCCCAGTTGGGGTGATCCAAGGGGAATCCAGCATCAATTTTGTTTGGGAGGTTAGTCGGGGCTCTGTTTGCCCCAGGCACATTCTTTCGAGCTTCCAGGAGAATTCTTTCCCTTTCCTCAGTGGTGAAAAGGATCTGTAAAAGCTGTTGGCAATCATCCCAAGTGGGCTGATGTAAAAACATTAATGATTCTATCAGACCAGTCAGCCCTGTAGGATTCTCTGAAAAAGAAGAATGGTTACTTTTCCAGTTGTAGAGATCTGGGGAAGAAAAGGGCCAATACTGGAGAGGTTGTGGCTGGGGAGAGTCTACCAGGGGACCCTACACCCTGAGGGGTAAAGCCACAGTGGAGTCAGGCACTCCTGATCCTTGCATAGGGCTCTGGGAATGGTGGCTCCGAGTTCTTGCTGATGGCCCCTCTCCAGCTACTCCTTCAGCTTCAACATCTGGGGCAAGGGCTAAACCATAAAGAGGGGGAGGAAGAGGTGGCTCAGGCCACTCAGGAGGCTCCTCAATCTCGGGATAGATTTTTGGAGGAGCAGAAGGCAGACTCTCAGGCTGAGCCATGCCACCTTTTCTTGGAGAATGTACTTTCCGTTTGCAGTCCAGTTCTTTGAGAGCCAGAATTCTGGAATCCAGCCTCTGACTCACCCATGGCTTGACCCATGGTGGAGGATTCCAGACTAGGTCCTGCCATACGACAATGTAGGGCTGCTGATCGGGATGAGACCCTGGTCTGGGCTGAAAAACAAGGCTTTTAATGGAAGAGATTATGGTTGCATCAAAAGTTCCCTCAGGTGGCCAGCCAACTCCAAACATTGGGCACTCTGAGGAAAAAAAAAAAAAAACGTCTGCCAAGGTCCTTTCTTTACCTGAACTGACAAGTCATGTGCTCTGTCCCTAACCTCCATCCAGTGATCCAACGTCAGAGTCAAAGGTGTAGTCACAGTCTGCCCCATGTCGTAGTCACAAGATTACCAAAGTCACAAACACAATATAGGAAATTAGACAGGGAAAAACAATGGCTCAGACAAAATGAAAAAAAGACCAGATGACCACAAGAACAGATATACTTCTCTCTGGAGGAGTTCCGTTCTCTATTGGGATCCCTTCAGGTGTCCCCAGGGTTCCCTAACCCTGATTTCCACTGGGACATCTCCCAGGATATTAGTCAATGATCCTGGCACATCTGCTGATTAGCCTCCTTTCCTCCTCACAAGGGCAGGGGGTCCCTGACTGCAAAGAATAAGTTTTCAGAGGTGAATTTCGCAATCCCCTTCTGGGATGTGACCAGCTACAGAAAGGGAAGCAAGAAACAAAGTCACAGATTGCTTGCAAACAGGCAGGCAGTTCACAGACAAATTACGAGGAGAAACTTCAAATAGATGGACACAATTAAGAACTCACCTCCAAGGGGTGTTCAGAGAGTCAAGGGTGATCTTCAATCCCGGAAGAGCCCTCAAATGAAAGACCACCCCCCCCCAGAGCTGGGGAGACCCTCACTCAAGTCTCAGGATGAAGCAATCACTCAATAACTCATGAGAGACCGTTCTTGCTGCAAGCATATGAGGTTTATTCACTGGTACTGGGGTTGATCTCGTAACCTTACAGGCCAAAGGAGTTCAACCCCGAACACAAGAAGTAAGGGGTATTTAAAGAGAAAAACCACAAAGTAGGGGTGGGGGGGATGGGGTTATCAAGGAAATATAACAGGAAAACAGTGGAAAATTCTAAGAGACCCAGCCCCTAATTGAGTCAGGGTCACAAGGAAAACATTCTGCACTTTCATTGTCACAAGAATGTGGTTTGGACAATGGTTATTCTTTTTATGGCTGACCACCCAGATTATTCATATCTTGCTTCTTGTGTGGACCCCCAACCAGGGGCCTTGCGACCAATGGGTTCCTGAAACTGGCCAGTCTACATTCTTGGCTAGGTACAGAAGTTTCCCCTGACTTCTTAAGTAAAGGTTATACACTATATACTACCACATTTCTAATAAATGCTCTTATTTTTAAAACTCTAAAATTCTCCATCCTTCCAGTACCTTATATTATTTGAATATAAAAAAAATTTGTAACAGCTGAAAATATATTTAGCTATTTCATATAAAGTTTTTATTTTTAATTCTTGAAGAATTTTTTTAAAAACAAAATTTTGTCTTTAACTTTTTAAAATATTTTCCCCCAGTACAAACTCTTTTTTAATTTTTTTAAAAATTTTTACACTCCATATTTTATTCCCCCTCCCTGATACACCCTCCAACTGTTCCACATCTCATATCTCCTTCCCATCCCCCTGTCTCCACATGGATGTCCCCACTCCTCACCATACCTGACCTCTAAATTCCCTGGGGCCTCCTGAGGGTTAGGTGCATCATCTCTGAATGAATACAGAGTGGAATCTCCTCTACTGTAGGTGTGCTGGGGGCCTGTAGTGACTATTCCTGGTTGTCAACTTGACTATGTCTGAAATGAACTACAATCCAGAATTAGAAGGCTCACCTGTGGCCCTAATCTGGAGGCTGAGAGGAACAAGTTTCTGACCTGAATCTTGGCATGGAGACCTTGAGGAATAGTGGCTATGAATCCCATAGGATTAACATAGAAAGCTCTATGAGTTCAAGATCATCTGGGATTAAAGGTGTGGTGGGATAGTGGCTATGAATCCTAGAAGATTAAGACTGGAAGATCTACGAGTTCAAGTAAGTTCATCTGGGGTTAAAGGTGTTGTGGCAGATACCTTTAACCTGGGCCACACTTTTTGCTGGAGACCTATATAAGGACATTAGAAGAAGGAAGGCACTCTCTGCTTCTCCTGCTTGCCTTGTGGGACTGAGCAATTGCTGGATCCTTGAACTTCCATTCACAGCTGCTGCCGAGACTATTGTTGGGAGTTGATTGTTGGGAGTTGGACTACAAACTGTAAGTCATCAATAAATCCCTTCACTACATAGAGACTACCATAAATTCTGTGACTCTAGAGAACCCTGACTAAGACATATTGGTACCAGGAGTGGGGTATTCCTGTGACACCTTGACCTTGTTTTGGGGAGGACTTTTGGAAGGACTTTAGAACTTTGAGCTAGAAGAGCAGTCACTGACTGTTAAGAACTATGTGGGATATTCTGTAGGCACTTGGAAGATCGTGTTGAGAACAGTGCAGAGATGGAGGCCTGGCTTGTAAAATTTCAGAGGGAAGATTAAAGACTCTTATCAGGGCCATGTTGTTTTGATTGTGAAGATTCTGTGATTCTGGTTATCTGGGGCTGAAGTATCATCTGTGATTAACAAGATACCAAAACTACTAAAGAGAGAACTTTACATTACTGGGACTATTGATGCTGGTTAGCTGGAGCTAAGAAATTAGCGGTGATTAAGAAGAGACCAGCATCATTGAGGTAAAATTTTCTGGGAAGTGTTTTCTGAGAGCACAAAGAGGCTGTTTTCCAGAGATAGCCAAGAGTGTGCCTTGTGCTGCAGCAGGACTTGGTAATGTGTAAGAGTCACCCAGGTGATACTGGTTTTGACAGCACGAAGGGGTCATGGAGAGCAGCTGAGGCTCAGCACAGTGAGAGGCCATGAAAGGCCATTGGTGAAAGTGCAGCCTCAGTTTGCAATTGATGGCCCAGGACTGAAGGTGTCATGCAAAGGAGTTGAGGCTTGACACCATAAAGACAGTCTATAAGAGGCTATTGATAAAGCCTAGTTACAACAGTGTGTATGGAATGCCAGTACCATGCAGTGACCACCAAGGACAGCAGCAGCAGTGGAGTACAGGCATCTGGAGCCCAGAAGACAAGATGTGTGCTACAAAGGGCAGAGCTGGAGAAGTGACCAAAGCCCTTAGAGGAGCCCAGAAGATTGTGAGTTGGATCCCAGACATTGGTTTTGCTTTTGATTGTGACTGGGCCCTGATATTTTTCCCTCTTAAAGGAAAAATATATTTTAGTGGAGCCCACAGTTAAGAGATTTTGAATTTTAAAAAATATTGGACATTTTAAATTGATTAAACCTTTAATATGTAAAGATTGTGGGACTTTAGATCTTGGAGATGAATAAGACCATAAGAATTGAGGCTTAATAGTGATTTGTTTGTGTGTCAAGTTGACAAGGGGTCAATTATACTGGCTAGTTTTGTGTGTCAACTTGACACAGGCTGCTAGTTATCACAGAGAAGGGATCTTCAGTTGGGGAAGTGCCTCCATGAGATCCAGCTGTGGGACATTTTCTCAATTAGTGATCTAGGGAGGTAGGCCCCTTGTGGGTGGTACCATCCCTGGGCTGGAAGTCTTGGGTTCTATAAGAGAGCAGGCTGAGCAAGCCAGGAGAAGCAAGCCAGTAAGAAACATCTCTCCCTGGCCTCTGCATCAGCTCCTGCTTCCTGACCTGCTTCCTGACTTCCTCTGGTGATCAACAGCCATGTAGAAATAAGCTGAATAAACCCTTTCCTCCCCAACTTGCTTCATGGTCATGATGTTTGTGCAGAAGTAGAAATCCTGACTAAGACAGGGCCTCATATCAGCTGGTGTATGTTTCCTGTTTGGTGGTCCACTGAAACTGTTCCACAGTTTCATGAACTTGAGTTCCCTCAGGCAAAGGAATAAAGGACCTGAAATATAGGGTTCGAAAAACATGAGAAAACACAAAGCCAAGTTGCTCCCCAATCAAGGCTTCATACTTTGCTTTGGGTGTTCAGCATTTTAATATATACACAAGAGACTGAATCTGAATCTCTAGGTTACAACGATATTTGCATAACATAAATACTGCAGAAAGAGTCAGGAGAGAAGATCACCAACAGCTCAGAAGTCTGCGGATGTCTTCAGACAGTGGGCATATCTCAGCGTGAAATTCCCAGGTAGCTTTCTTCAGAGAAGATCTGACAGTCTGCAGAGGGCTTTGTCTTGGCTCCCCAGGTAACAGCCTCAAGAGGAAACCACCAGAGTCTGAAGGCTGAGCTGAAGGGGGAGGTAACAGTCCAGTGTTTGAGAGATCTTGGGATCCAGATTTATTGAGACTGCTGGTCTTCCTACAGGGGTGCCCTTCTCCTCAGCTTCTTTTAGCTTCCCCTCAACAACAGGGGTCAGCTGCTTCTGTCCATTGGTGGGGTGCAAATATCTGCCTCTGACTCCTTCAGCTGCTTGTTATGTCTTTTAGAATTCAACTATGTTCATAGTAGGCTTGTTTGTGATAGCTGGAAGCTGGAAACAACCTAGACGTCCCACAACAGAAGAATGGAAGAGTGGTTTATTTACACAATGGAATATTATTCAGCTCTTAAAAAGGAGGACATCCTGAGTTGTTTTTTGTTTGTTTGTTTGGTTGGTTGGTTCTTTTTTTTTTTGTTTTTTGTTTTGTTTGTTTCGTTTTGCTTTTTTTTGAGACAGGGTTTCTCTGTATAGCCTTGGCTGTCCTGGAACTCACTCTATAGACCAGGCTGGCCTCCAACTCAGAAATCTGCCTGCCTCTGCCTCCCAAGTGCTGGGATTAAGGGCACATGCCACAACTGCCCTGCTCATCCTGACTTTTGAGGGCAAATGGATAGAACTAGAAAATATCATCCTGAGTGAGGTAACTCAGCCTCAAAAGTATGTGCATGGTATGTACTCACTAGTAAGTGAATATTAGAAGAAAATAAAAGTAGAGAATACCCAAGATACAGTCTACAGAACTCAAAAAAAGTCAACAAGCTGAAGTACCCAAGTGAGGATGCCTCAGTCCCACTTCAGAAAGAGAAGAAAGCAATCACAAGTGGGGAAAGAGGGAAGGACCTAGGAGGGAAAGTGGACCGGTGTGTGTATGTGGGGGAGGGGTGGAGATGGGAACCTGATCTGGTATTGGGTAAGGGAAAGGACTGAAGGCCAGCAGAACAAATGGAAACAGGCAACTTCAGGAAATAGGAGGTTGGGGAAAACCCTCCAGAATGCACCAGAGACCTGGGAGGTGAGAGACTCTCAGGACTCAAAGGGAGGGATCTTTGATGAAATGCCAGAAAATAGGGAGAGGGAACTTCTACAGCCCACCTCCAACAAGAAGCATCAAGTGAGGGATGGGGTTGCCATCTCACAGTCACATCTCTAACTCATAACTGATCCTTTCTGAAAGAATTACAGGGATGGAAATAGAGAGGAGCCTGAGGAAAAGAAAGTCCAGTGACAGCCCCAAAGTGGGATCTAGCTCTATGATCCTGACACTATTGAAGCAGCTATGGAGCACTTTCATGATTGCCCTCTGAAAGACCCAACAAACAACTTTTTTTTTAAAAAACATAAATAAATAAATTTAGTTAAATCATATAAACTTTATTTGGTTTGAGAAAGCAATGTTCTGAAGTTCCAGTTCCTTTAATAATTATAAACTTTGAATTTGTATGACTATTGTAACATTTATCCACTAAAAGTATATATAAGATGTTATTAAATACAAAATATAGATGTTAATAGGATCTCTGAGTTTTAATTGTTATTTAAAAAATATGACAAATTAGATTAACTTCTAGCTTTATTGACTTCACCACATAGTTTTCTTCTACTCTGGTGATTTTTGGTGTCTTCATAATTTCTTCTATTTTCAGGCTTTATCCCATTCAGCATGCAAAATTCACTAAAAGTAATCCACCATATAAACAATTTAAAAAAAAATGACCATCCCAAGATTCAAGAAAAGCCTTTGACAAAATTTAATACCAATTCATGATGAAAGTCTTGAAGAAAGTAGGGATATAAAGAACAATCTAAACATAATAAAGGTAATTTAAAGCAAGAGTATAGCCAATATCAAATTAAGTGGAGAGAAACACAAAGCAATTCCACTAAAATCAAGAACATGACAAAGTTGTTCTCTCCATAGCTATTCAATGTAGTAAGTGCTTAAAGTTCTGCCTGAACAAGGAGACAACTCAAGGAATTAAATCAATAGAAATTGGAAAGGAAGAAGTCAAGGCAACACTATTCACAGTATTACACGTAATACTATACATAAGCAATGATAAAAATTCTATCTGGAACTACTACATCTGATAAACACCTTCAGCAGAGTGGCTAGATACAAGATTAACTCAAAAACATTAGCAACCACAACAACAAAATCAGCAGGTCTTTTATATAAAATTGAAAAATGAATTGAAAAAGAAATAAGGAAAACAACACATTTCAGAATAACCACAAAAAATGTATCTTGGGGTAATTCTAACTAAGGAAATGTGTCTTGGTTAGGGTTTCTATTCCTATGAAGAGACACATCATACCAAGGCAACTCTTATAAATGCCACCTTTTGATAGGGCCTGGTTTAAATTTTTAAGCCATTATGGTGAGAAGCAAGACAGCATGTAGGAAAACATGGTATTAGAGGAGCCAAGAGTTCTACATCTTGATTGGAAGATAACCAGGAAGGGACTGGCTCTTCTGCAGGCTATTTGTAGAAGATCCCTTCCACAGTGAGTTTGGTCTACACTACTTTGGTTCCCAGCCAGTTGCCAGCACTCACCCAGAAGCTACCTGGATTGGCAAATGGAAGACATACATGCACATGGCAGTTAATTTTAAAATGCCTTAGCTACCTCAAAGGCTGGGCAGTTCTAATCTTCTACCTGCTACCACAGGCCCAATCAGGAAAGTGGCAAATGGCCACTTATCTGAACTCTTACATGGCTTGTTGATTTTTTCTGTGGCAGCTCTAAATCTGATCTGTCTTCTACTGCACCGTGATCTTCCACTCCTCTCTCACTCATTCTAGCCTGTGCAAATCTAAGGGTCCTGCTCCATTTCCCTTTTCCCAGTCATTGACTACCGGCATCGTTATTGATTGATCAAAAACCAATGAGGGACAAGGACCTTCAGTCTTTGGACACACAGATTCCCGATTAAATTAAAGCTTTAGAAAAAACACCTAACACTGGCAGAGCTTCAAAGCCCACCCCCACAGGGGTACATTTCCTTCAACAAGGCCACACCTATTCCCTCAATTCTACACATCCTAATACTGCCAATTCCCACAGGCCTAACATATTCAAATCACCACAACATGAAAGATTTTTATGACAAGATCCTCAAGTGTTGAAGAAAGAAACTTAAGAAGATATCATAAGATGGAAAGATATTACATGCTCATCAATCTGTAGGATTAACATAGTAAAAAAAAATCATCCTACCTACCAAAAGCAATCTACTTTTAATGCAATCTTCATCAAAATTTCAACACAATTCTTTACAGTCCCTTAAAGAACAATACTCAACTATATATGGCAAAGCAAACAAATAACAGTAACAAAAGCAAACCCAGGATATTCAAAAATAATCCTGAACAATAAAAGAACTTTTGGCAGTATTGCTATCCTTGATTTCAAGCTGAACTATAGAACTATAGTAATAAAACTCATGGCATTGGAATAAAAACACACCTCAATCAATGGAATCGAATCAAAGATTCAGATATAAATTCACACATGCAGAAGCAAGAAATAATACTGGAAAAAAAGAAAGCATCAAAAGGTGATGATATAAATAGATGTCTGCATGTAGAAGAATGTAAATAGATATTGCAGAAAACTCAAGTTCAAGTGTATCAAAGACTTCAACATAAAACCAGATATAAGAATGTGATAGAACCTGATAGAAAAGAAAGTGTGGAATAGTCTGGAACACATTGGCACAGGACACAACTTCTTGTAGGAAACTCTAATACTTTAGCTACTAAAATTGACAATTAATAAGTGGAACCTCATGAAACTGAAAGCTTCTGTAAGGCAAAAGACACCGTCCACAGGAGCAACTCTCAGCCTACAGAATGGAAAAAAAAAAACTTACCAATTCTACATATAACAGAGGGCTAATATCCAAAATATATAAAGAAAACAAGAAACTAGACACCATTCAACTAAATAATCATCTTTAAAGTGGGGGTACAGATCTAAACAGAGAACTCTCAACAGAGTCATCTCAAAAGGCTGAGAAACACTTAATTGTTCAACATTCTTAGCCATCAAGAAAATACAAATCAAAAGTAGTTTGAAATTCCATCTTACACTGATCAAAATGGTTAAGTTCAATAACACAAGTGACAGCTTATCCTGGCAAGGATGTGGTGCAAGGAGAACACTCCATTGCAGGTGCAAGTGCAAACTTGTACCAACATTATGGAATAAACATGGCAGTAACTCAGAAAACTGAGGCTCAATCTGCTTCAAGATCCAACTGCACCACTCTTGACATATACGCAAAGGACAATCCATCCTACCATGAATATACTTGCTCAGTGATATTTATAGCAGCTTTATTTATAGAAACTGGAAATGACTTAGATATCCCTCAACTAAAGAGTGGATAAAGAAATGTGGTACAGTTACATAATTACTCAGCTGTTAAGAACATGACATCTCTGGGTCTACAGACCATAGTATGATTATAATTGTCATTTACTTTATACCTAATATCCTCTTACATTATGAATACATATTATCTTTACTTTGAGGCTAAAGTAACAATGGGGGCTTAAGAGGAGAGATAAGGATCTCCCTCGAAAGGGGAAATATAACAGGTTTCTTGGGTGCACTGGTGATAGGTGGGGTTGGGGACAGGAGAGATCAGGTAGGAATGGGAAAGGAAGGAGAAAATACTGGGAGAATGATTGGAATATGAAAGCATTTCGGGGACAAAATGAAAGCAGTGCAGTAGAAACTATGAGAGTAGCCAGGCAGTGGTGGCCCACGCCTTTAATCCCAGCACTTGGGAGGCAGAGGCAGGCAGATTTCTGGGTTCAAGGCCAGCCTGGTCTACAGAGTGAGTTCCAGGACAGCCAGGGCTATACAGAGAAACCCTGTCTCCAAATTAAAAAAAAATGAGAGTAGCTGTAGCAAAGACACTTAGTTATGGAGATAAAGAGCCTGAACTAACCATCTTCTATAACCTAAAAAGGCCTCAAGTGAAGGTATTGGGACAGAAACCAGCCACAAAATATTTAACCTACCGTTTGTCCTGTGTGCAGAGTGTTCTTGGACTGTAGTCTAACATAGTAGTCATTAGAGAGACCAGAGATATTTCATACAGCAACTGATGGAAGCAGATCAAAGTCCCACAGCCAAACATTAGTCAGAGATTGTGAGAGTCCTGCTAAGGAGATGAAGGGATATATCAGAGGAAACAAAGGAGTTAGGGACACCAGGAGAACACAGCCCAAGAATTAACTAAACTGGATTCATTGAGGCTTGCAGAGATCAAGGAGCATATAAGAGTCTGATCTAGGTTCTCTGCATATATGTTATGGCTAGTAAGCTTACTGTTCTTGTGAGAACCCTAACAGTGGGAGCAAGGACTGCCTTAACTCTTTTGCCTACTTTGGGACCCTTTTCCTCCTACTGAGTTGTCTTGTTCAGCCTTGATGTGATGACATGTGCCTGGTCTTATGTAGTTTGTTAGGCAGTGTTTGTTTGATGTTTCTGGGAGGTCTGCTCTTTTCTGAGGGGTGATGGAGGGAGGGAGGGATCTGAAGGAGAAGAGAAGTGGGGAGGAAAGGGTGCCAGGGAGGGAGTGGAAACTGCTTTCAGGATTAATGCATGAGTGATGAATGAAACAACAACAAAAAGTGATTCCATGAAATTTTCTGGCCAATAGATGGAACTAGAAAACAAATTCATCCTGAATGAGATAACCCAGATGCAGAAAAGCAAACATTGTATGTACTTACTTCAAAGGAATAATATTTGTTCAGTAATGATAATAATGCTACATACAGCCCACAGACCCGGAAAGGCTAAGCAATAAGGAGTGCACCAATAGGGATGCATAGGTCTCACTGGGAATGGGAAATAGAATAGATTTTGCAGTGTAAGGGGGACAGGTGGGAATATGATCAGTAGATGTCTTGTGGCAAGGGGGAATATAGACAGAATCACAGGGAGAGATGAGTGGAATTGGAAGGCATTTGGATATGATGTCAAAACCTGGTGCAGCAGAAACTCCCAGGATTCTACAAGATAACCCTAGGGAAATCTTCTAGGAATGGAGAATATAGACCCTGAACCAGCCATCTTCTGAAACCAAGCACCTTCCTGTGTTAGGAATTTGACACCAACACAGCCTCAAAATGTCTAGCCTACATCCAACCTACAAGATGTGCAATGGCAATGGAGGTACAGAATTTGTGGAAGTTGTCAACTCATGACTGGTGTACTTTGAGGCCCATGTCTGGCACAGCCTGAATGACCAGGCACTGGAGGCTGGTTTGCCCAGAGACCTGAAAAAGAAAAAAAAATTAATGAAATAATTTCTAATGATATTCTGCTATACTCACAAATCAGTGACTAGCCCAGTTCTCATCAGAGAGGCTTCTTCTAGAAGCTGATGGATGCAAATATGTAAATCCACAGACAGACATTAGGCAGAGAGAGAGAGTGCCCAAACTTGAGATTACCACTGTGTCCCTCTTCTCTGAGCTCCAGAAACCCTATGGAAGAAAAGGAAGAAGAATTGTAGGAGCCAGAGGAGTCAAAGGTATTAGAACAGGGCCTCCAGAGTCAACTAAGCAGGGCACATAGTAGTTCACAGAGGCTGAAGCTGCAATAGCAGAACCTGCATGGGTATGCACTAGGTCTTCTGCATATATGTTATGATTTGTAGCTTGGTGTTTTTATGGGACTCCTAAAAGTGGGAATGAGAGTGTCTCTGACTCTTTTGCCTGCTTTTGGGACACTTTTCCACATATGAACAGTCCAGATGTGAGGTTTTATGTCTAGATTTATTGAACCTTGTTATGCTATGTTCAGTCAATATCTCTTGGAGGACTGCTTTTTTCTGAAGAGAAAGGAAGGAGTGAATTTGAATGATAAAGTGGGCAAAGGAGATCATATGTAGGGAGAGTGGGGAGAGAGAGAGGAAATTAGCTGTGGGAATCCCTAAGAAGTGTCAGAGACCTGGGAGGTACAGTGGCCCCAGCAGGTTTAAGGGAGCAATTCTAGGTGAGGTTCCCAGTAGTGTGTGGAATATGGATCCTGAAGAGGCCACTTCCTATAGCTAGGCAAGACTTCCAGTGGAACTCACAACCAAAGCCTTCAACCTCCCTACAAGATGTGTAGGAACAATGATGGAGCAGCTGAAGATATGGCCAACCAATGATTGTCCCATCCCACGGGCAAGAACAAAATCCTGACACCATTACTGATGTTCCATCATGTTTGCAGGCAGGAACCTAACCTAACTGTTCTCTGAGAGGCTCCATCTTGGAATCAATAGAAAGAGCT
The DNA here is from genome assembly GCA_019843815.1 of Montemys delectorum. Taxonomy (NCBI): domain Eukaryota; kingdom Metazoa; phylum Chordata; class Mammalia; order Rodentia; family Muridae; genus Montemys; species Montemys delectorum. The sequence continues at coordinate 11,655 of JADRCD010153885.1, read as the reverse complement.
GCAGAGACTCATACTCAAAGATTAGGCAGAGCTTAAGGAGTCTTACAGAAAAGTTGGGAGAAATATTGGGAGACCCAGAGACAGAGACTCCACAAGAAAGCCAACAGAGTCAACTAACATGGACCATTGGGTGCTTCCAGAGACTGAATCAGCAACCAAAAAGCAAACACATGCTGGACCTACACAGAATATACATATGTAGAAGATGAGCAGATTGGTCTTCATGCGGGTTTCCCAAGCAACTGGAGCAGGGACTTTTCCTGAGCCTGGTGCCTGCCTGCTTGCTTGTGGATCCCCCTAAAAGGATAGCCATGTCTGGCCTTGGTAGGAGAGTATATGTCTAGACCCACAGCAATGTGTGTGTGTGTGTGTGTGTGGGGTGTGGTTTGGCACCCAAAGAGGGACTTCCCCTTTTCAGGAAAGACGTGGAATGGAGATTTGGAGGAGGATTTGTGTGAGGGGGTACTATTAGGAGAGGAAGAACTGATTTTGGACTGCAAGAAGAATAAATGAATTTAATTATGAAAAGATTTTAAAAAGAAATAATTTCTTCCACTTTCTTTAAGACAATTCACTCTTATTTTCTAGCTTCCTCAGAGACATTCATATCAGTAAAAGTTGAATGATTTTTCTTTCTAATTATGGCCCTAAAGCTACATCATCTCCTGTGAAATACAAAGAGAATGATCTAAGCAATTTGAACATGAAGGAGTTTTCCAGGATACAATTTCCTAGTTATACTTGTGGGCTGTGTGTGTCAAGGTGAGCAGCAAGGATCACACCAAGAAATGCTGGTGGAAATCATAGCATAACAAGACTTAAATATTTGATTAAGGAATTGTGCTTACTTCTAATATAATCTAATTGGCCCTAGCAAACATATCATCAACTATTTTAGTTCAAGATATTTTTAGCAATATATAGAAATTTGGTGGCTCAGGGGCAACATTGCAATTTCCAAAAGTGGATTTACTGATATTGCTGGTTTATATTTTTAAAAAATAACTTTTGAGGGGCATAATGACATAATGACATTAAACAGCCCAAAGGTGAGAAAGACAAGGTATGATTAAAAACACAAAGGTTTTAATTGGATTTAAATCCCAAGTTATTATAGAATCAACATCTATAAAATTCAAACATTAGTAATAATGCTGGAATGAAATAACTGTGCCAGGAAGGTGAGAAACTTCTGATTAAAAAAAGGTTGAAATATAAAACTATATTTTTATTAAGAGCATGACTTTTTAGAGTTGCTTAGGTCATGAATGAATCAATGTGATCATCTTGCAAATAATGTATTTTCAGATATAAAAAAATGAGCTCTGCCTAATTTTTTCTCACTTGTTCTCCCACCAAGGGATGAAAGCACAAAGTTAAAACTGAGCGCCCTGCTATGGGACCCCAGAGACTCATGAACCATGACCCAAATACACTAATCCCTTTAATTTACCTAATTCCTGGTATTCTCTTACAATTGCTGCAATCATACTGGGAAAAAATTTGTACCAAGAAGTGAGTCTGAGTGGTAGCAAATGCCTGAACTATGGAGGTAGCTTCAGAACTGGGTAAGTAGCAGTGGTCATAAGAAATATGAGAACCCTTGGCTATCATGACTGAGAACATTATGGGTACTTACTGTAAATGTCTAGAATACGAAAGCTTTTTCAAGACTACATAAATGTTTGTGAAAATTATGTTTACAAAAACATAAAGATAAAGATCATCCCAATGAAGTACTGAAAGGAAAAGAAGACAGTGTTCAGAAATGGACCAAAGCTGTCCTTGTCTCAGAGTTGCAAAGAACTGGGCAAAATTTCATGAACCTCCTTTATGGGATGCAGAAGCTAAAAGACAAATTGGGATGTGTTAGGGAAGAAGCAGCTAAGCAAGGAAGTATTCCTCCGGAGTGTGAAGCACTTAACTACATACACTGAGACACGAGAGAGACAAAATGTCAAGACAAATTTGCAATTAAAAAGAAAAAACATACTCTAGTCTTTTAAACCAAAACCTTTGGGTGAGAATAAAAGGGTATGATCAAGTGATCCTCGCTAAAACCTTCAGGAGATGGAAGAGGGTTAGGTACTATTGACTTATAGAGGTATCTCTTTCTCTTTATAAGGAGAATTCTGTTGAGTATACCAGCTGTTAGAGTATCATTAAAATCAAAGTAATGGAAAGATTTTGCCTCCTAATTTAAAGAATGAATTCTACTTTTAGGTAGAGACAGGAAATTGATCCTTATGTGTTAATCTATTTGAGCAGGGTCAATGCTGTAAATAAGGGATCATTCATTCCTTAGGAAGGCAGAACCTCTTCTAGAAAGAGGGTTTATCTTAAGCCATTCTAAAAAGATAGGTGGAATAATTATCTCTTTAATAAGATAATGTACCTTTTCTTTCCAGAATTTCTGATTCCTAGCTTAGTCCCTAAGAACTGCCATCAGGAAAGGGAAAATTACTTCTTTTTCTTCTCATTAGCCTTTCGGTTTTGAAAGTTGCCTGAAGCCTACCTATACTTAATCTGGGACTTTGGGCTTGCTTATTGTTTCTACAAACCTTCCCTCTCCACCAGGTGGCTATTAGTCTGTCATATCCCAGGTAGATCTATAAGTTGCTTAATTCTAATTTCATAGCCTTTTTCTCCATTTATCTTCTCAATTCACCTCCTCTGACTGCTGAGGATTACAGCCTACCTATCTTGGAGTCTTTATTTTAAGCTCTAATAAGATTAGCCTCAAACTTCCATTTGAATTCATTCTTAAATCATTTTATTAATAAGATGAGCAACCACAACAGAGGACCTCTATTGCCCCAGGAGCAAAGTCACAGGAGTACGGATGCTGAACGCTATGAGAGCACTTTCCTATCCCAGTGTCCAGATAGTGGGACTTGAACTCAATGAAGATTATTCCCCAGCCTTAAGGGCTTATGTGGTTTGCTAACTCGGGTTGTGACTTGGGGCCTGTTTCCATGTTTTCTTTTTCTGTTGAGCTATCTTGGAACAGGCATGCTTATCCTGCATCTGCCACACCATGACTTCTTGAAAATAGCCTGCTTAAATCTATAGAATCACAGCTGAAGGAAATATGCCTCAGAGTGAACTGCTATTTGAATCACATCCACATCTGATTGAAATCAGTCCTTGGATGTGAGGTTTTATAATTTATACTGGGCTGATTTGGATCTAGAGTTACTGGAAAGAAATGAATATATTTTTTATTCAAGAAAAAAATGTGTGCTAGAGGAGGGACAAGGGAGGCATGGAATGTGATGGTATGATGGTGTGGATTGTGCCCAGACCTCAGGTCCCCACAGACCACCAAAAACAACGAGGAGTCCAACTCGTATGCAAAAGCAGAGTCTTTATTCAAGCTTGAGCCTGGACCTCTTTAACCTGTCCAATGCAGTGGATGGCTGTGGAAGGAGCTGAGTTGGTGTCAGCCTTTGTGGGTCAATGTAGGGCAGTGGTCTGTTCAGGCAACTTAGGCTCAGTTGAGTAATTGGCTTTGAGACCTGGAGTCTCAATGGGCAGTTTTCTGCTTGCAGGGTATGGAAGGAGCTCAGCTATAACTCCTGAGTCTTTGGTTCCTGTTTCAGTCACAGCCCCTCACACTTGCCCCCACAAGAGATGTGTTATCTATCAGGCAGATAATGTCCCAATCTCCCAGCAGTCTAACTGGACCCTACCCCCAATCATCTGACCACAGCTAGGCATGCCATGCCCCATTCAATATAAGGGGAAGTTTGCCCCTCCTCAATCTCTTGCTTTCTCTCTTGCTTCTTTTCTTCCTCTCTTGCTCTTGCTCTCTTGCCCTCTTCCTCTCTTTCCTGCTCTCTGTTCTCTTCTCTTGCTTTCTTGCTCTCTTTCTCTCTCTCTCTCTCTCTCTCTCTCTCTCTCTCTCTCTCTCTCTCTCTCCTTCTCTTCTCTTCTCCTTCCTCCTTTCCTTCTCTCTACTTGGCCAGCCTATTTTCTCTTTCCTATAATAAAATATCTCATTTATATATTGCCTCCTTTTTGACTAACACGCCCCACCACAGGCCTCAGAACCAGGGAGAGAGAGAGCCATCAGCCTCAGCAGTGAGCCGCCAGGCCCACCATTGGTACAACAAGCCTTATTTGTTATACAGTTTAAGGTGAATGAGGGGATTTCTAACTTCACAGTTACATGATTGGTTGGCATTTTAGACTGCATAGCTTGCATGAAATTCTAGCTAACACCATAAACTTTGCTATAACTTGAGTCATTTGCTCTGAACATGACACAGGGCACTTCCCCTTATCAAGAGTGGAATAGCTGTTATTTTCAGGGTGTCTTGGTTCTTGGAACAAGCTATGTTTTTTCAAGTTACCAAGTTCAAACTGAGGACAGGCTGGAGGTAAGATGGAATTTAAACAAAAAACAGAATTAGCTGGCTGGGTCCTTCAGTGTGAATGATCTCTCTAAAACTTATGCTGAAATTTAATTGCTACTACAATCATATTATAAAGCAGGGTCTTTAAGAGGTGATTAAAGGCAAAATTCTCATGAATGGATCAATGTCATTACCAAGAGAAAGGATTAGCAATTACAGGAGTGGTTCTCCATTTAGAAAAGGAGTATAAACCTAGATTCCCTTCCTTTTCTTTACCCTCTTCACTCTGCTCTCTTCCCACCTCCCTCTTCCCTAACCTTGCCTCTCATGTTGATGGGGATCCCTGTTATCAAATAAGGAAGTATATAGGAGCAAGTATCACACATTTTGTCTTGCCAGCTCTCACTGAGAAACAAATATATTTACTCTGCTTTTGAGCTACTATAGTTAAACCAATTGCAAGGAAAAAAGACTTTGATATAGGAAGAAAAGAGATACAAGAGCTAAGGATATAAATGTTTTCTCATAGCCCCTGTGCTTATGTTGGGTTCGTTCTTTATGTTAAATAAAGACCAGGAATATTTCATAGTAGTTGCAGTAAAATGAATTTGATAGCAAGGATAAGAAATTGAGAGCTATAGGAACATAAAAGTAAAATATAAATTCAAAAAAATGCCATTATTCTATGTAGCTCCATAGAGAAATGTAATCTATAGAATAAAGAAAAATGATGCTAGTATGAAGCAATGTTACTATAGAACATTTGGGTGAAAAATGGCCTCCCTCTAAGTTATTTTAAAAGCTAATTTCTCAAATTCAAAATAAAAAGTCAAATCATTTCTATTCTCAGATATTGGATAACATTGCAACAGAAATTTTAAGCTGGCTAAATAGACAACTGTTCTGTAAAAAATGAAATCAGATTCCCTTTGTCAGAGAAAAGATAAAGAAATTAATGGTAGAAGAATAAATTGAATCCAATGAAGTTATATACACTAAGTGCTAAGACCTTTGTAGCTGTCTGTTCTGGGTGCATATATACAAATATGTTGCTAATATAAAGTAAACATAAACCAATTCAATTTTCTCTAAATTCTTTATGGTGACCCATAAAGTAACTTTATCTGTCTGCTATCTACCTACCTACTTATATGAATTTGCATGTTTATTTGCCTGTTTCTAGTCTATTCATGTTTATCTACAACATTCCAGACTTAAATAAAATATCCACATTGTATCTGTGAACAATACATAAAATGTTTCTGTCCCTTGTGCTTTTTATGTTCTTATAGGTGAGATAAACACTAATTAAAAAGAGATGTAAAATATATGTTCATATTGTTGACATTAAAACCACAAATGGCTACTGTGCCATGAGGCAGAATATAGCCTGGCTGGGCAAGCAGAAAGGTTTTTTGTTCCACTTCCAAAAGACTATGACTAGATACAAGCTTCTTTAAATTCATTAGAAGATGTGAGAATGGAGGTACACTTAGCCCAAGGTATAAGGTATTAAAAAGCCCCCGAATTTGAAATATTGAATAAATACTGAAGAAACCACTGTACCTGAGTGTTAAAGGGGAAAAAAAGGTTGTTATAAAATATACTAGAATGAGGTGGTGTATTCCTTTAGTCTCAGCAGTGGGGCAGCAGATGCAGGTGGATCTCTTTGAGTTCAAGGCCAGACTGTTCCAGAGAGTTTCAGAACAGCCAGAGCTATTATACAGAAAAACCCTGTCAAAAGAACAAACAAGCAAAAAAAAAAAATCAAAAAGAAATATAATGGGACACACACTTCTGTGAGACATTCAGAATCTATACCTGACTTTTATAATTATGGCAAAGACTCAAAATAATCAAAAACTAAAATTTCACAATTTAGTAAGCCGAGGTAGGGAAAAACTATTTCTTTGTACCAAACATGCTTCACTTGCAGAGATATTTTCCTTTGGGGAATTTTATTCCAAATTTCAAAACTAAGCAGAGGTACATAAAGCACTTTCCAATTTGTTTTACATAGCAATTATTTCCCCACCCTGCCCCCAAATTAAACCCAGAGCACTTTTTTTCCATAGTTTTTATGAACAAAATTATTATTATTTTATGGAAAGCTAGCATATCTAAGGAACGTAAATATCCTCTAGCTTCAGAAAAGTTAATGCTACTGTCCATGACATGATATAATGATAACATGTCAAACACTCATATTACATCAATAAAGAATAAACACATGCTATTTTTCTGAGAAGGCCCTTGATTATACTTTCCTTCTCAGTGCTGTTGGGCTGACCTTTAACCCCCTAGTTAAAACATCTCTGATCACTGCTTCTTTAATAATACCATCAATGTTTGCAGATCTCCAGGAACAGTAGCTATTAGTTCACAAATGAATGTATTCAGTTGGACTTTTGCTTCTTTTCACCTTTCTTTTTGAACTGATTTTGGCAAGGTTATGCAAAACGGTTATCTATTTTCTTTATTTGGTTATTGCTGAATTGACTGTCTCCTGGTTTCAAGGATGATTTGAGAATTATGGCCATAAAACAGTGGCTTCTCATTACACCTGGAAGCCGTAGGCGTACAGTATTTATAATCTCATTATCTCAATGGATAGTTGTCACTGTGTGTATGCTCTCATTATCTCTACTGGGGATTGTCATGATATATATAGTCTCATTTTCTGTGCTGTGGAATTTGAGAGTTACATTTAAATTGAGTATTCTGTGCTGTAAGTAAAGTAAGGTGGGCAGGTTACTGGTTGAAAGTGCATCTAGATTTTTTTCCTCATTAGTGTTTCTACTTTTTAAATGTATTTAAAATTTGCTCCTCAGATTTCTGTAATTAGAAAATTCTAGTTAATACTAGACAAATAAAAATAAAATGAATAGCAGTATCGAAGAAAATGTAAGTTAGGCTATTACAACCCTTCATTAAATGGGTTAACCTGCTGTCCTCTTATTTCATCCTCAGGATTGTAATTTGTGTGAAAAATACAAGTGATAAAGAGGCGAAGAGTATTTTAGTTTTGATTTGTATACTCCTGTTTCAGATATTCCATTGTTATAACAAGTACCTGAATAAAAAGTTTAAAGAAAAAGGGGTTGATTTCATATATAGATTCAGAGTTCTTATGTAGACATGCTTGGTCCCCTTGTGGTTCTGTGACATAGTTGATAATGGTGAGAGAAAGGATATGGAGGGTCAAAACTGCTTCTTATGTGATGGTCAAGAAAAAGAGAGAGGAAGGAACCAGTTCACCCTCTATAAGCATGACTTTAATGGCCTACTTCTCCCACAAAGGCCCTAACTCCCACTTCTTACCATCTTCCAACAATTGTATCTCATTATATGTCAATGACTACTGACTGTGCCTTGAGGACATGTGAGTCTTTGGAGATTGCTTCAGATCAAAACCAAAACAATCTCATTTTATTCCCCTAGAAATAACTGTGCTACATGAAACGTGATAAGATTTATTTTTGTTATAATAAAGAGCTGAATTAAATGATTAGTTTTAAGCATTTTCATAAATACTCATTTAAATAGTTTTGTTGCTGTGGCTTTGCCTTTGAATCTGCATGCAACAGATTTCCAGATGTTTTACATTGCATACAAGAACTAGCCCTGTTTTACTCTATTTATCTTGTTATATAACAGGATACCTTAAACTGGGTAATTTATAAACAACAAATTCATTTATCTCAGTCCATGGCAACAGAAAGTCCAAGATTAAGTCATAGATTAGGTATCTTATGAGGGTCTGTTCCTCATTGAAGACACTTCAGTGTGTCTCTGTTTATCAAAAATATAGTTTCTGGTCCTATTTATGAGAGTAGGTTTTTATAACCTAATAACCTCTTGTGGCTCAGTCCTTTAATACCAATACTTCTCGCAGTTATATTTGAACATATCAATTTTAAAGAGCCATGGCATTCAGACCAAAGCAGGTTCATGTTTTATTTCTTACTTGCTTTTTTTTTTTTTTTTTTTTAACAAGGACAAATTACCTCCTTCAGAATGCTGCTGATAACTGAGTTCTAAAGAAGTCTGTAGCATTCATAGGATGCTACATGATTGCTTACCCGTTTTGAAAGTTATTATACTTGTTGAAGATACAGCACTGTGGCAGTTTGCTTACCTAGTAAGAGTAAGACCCTGGGCTCAATCAGTAGTACTACCAAAAGAGTATCAAAGGAAGTTAATAAGGTGATTATAGCTAGGAAGAGTTTTAAGTGGTGTTGTCTTTGATTAGAAAGCAGACATCTAGAGGTGCTAGTCCAATCCACCCAGGCTCACAAAAATCTCCCTTTACTCATTTCTCTAAGGCAGAACTTTCATCACAGGGCACATTTCAAACAAGTGTGGTAGTAGCAATAGTTCATTTCCATATGCCTCATGGCACATAATTCTTATGAAAGGCCATTGATAAAAATCTACACTTTGAAATAAACATGCTCACTTATATACATACTAGCCAGCTACAATGAAACATGAAAATGAGTTCATTCTACTTCTGTGTGTGCTTGAGTTTTGTTACGTGGTCACTTTTTTTACACTGAAAATTCTCAGAATTAATTGTCAATAATCAGTCACGTTTAGTTTGGCTTCTTTTCTGAATAACTTCATAGACTATATTGTTCTTTTATGTATTTAATTTAAAAAGTTATTAATAGTGCATAAACATACCTCAAAGCCAAAACTATAACCAGAAATTTGTTTCTGTCTTTGATTTCAAAAGATGTGAAATAAAACCTTGATAATTCTTATACTGTATAAAGTCATTTCTGAACCAGACCTTCTGAGAAGCAGTGAAAAGACTTTTTCATATGATTTAGCAAACAGTTTTGTGTGAAAACATTTTCTTATGATCATGTAACTCCTGCTATAAAATACTTGTTCTGTGGAAAATAAAATTTTGCCCTCACACCAGGTTTATGGCATAATTTAATTTCAAAGGCAATTCAGTAATACTTCATTTAACAAGCGCTCTGGGAACAAAATTCACTTAAGACAAAGTGACTTCTTCACTTCCCATTAGCTTGAAGTTATTGAAAGCAACAGTGTGGCTATGGTTTAAAGTATGTTTTCTTCTTTTGAATTGGGAGGCCCACAGCATACAGAAAAACTTAACTTTCTAAAGGATATACTTTTTCCAATAAAAATCAAAATAATGAGAATAATAAAGAAACAGAGAGTCTGTTAATGACAACTAGGACATCTCCCTGACAATTTTTGCTAGCTAGATCCCTTAGAATATTGTTTTTAAATATAAGCTCATGACTTATTTCTTGAACTGCCCATCTTCAATATTGCTTATGATAAGACTCAAGTCTTTCCTATGACGTAAAAAAATGTGATGTAGTACACAGCAACTTGTCTGCTTTCCTTTCTACATTTTCCCCACCTGTTTCAAGTAAAATAGGTTTCTCTCCTCTTTATTTTTTAATTTTAAATGTTTTTCTTTTGAAAGTTGAATCCTTCATTTTATTTTTAAATAATGCTTTTATTTACTATTTGAGTATTTCATATATTAATACAATGTATTTTGGTCACATCTATTGGCCACTACCTCCTTCTAACCCCTCTAGTGCCCTTTACCCCATTATCTGTGTGACTTCACAGTCTCCTTTTCTTTATGGTTGTTAATATTAACAACTTGCTGAGCCTAATTGTTTCTGTCATGTGAATGGTTATGTGGTCATCTACCTGGCCATCTAACTTACAACTCTCATGTCTACAAAGGAGAATAATTCTACTTCCATTAGTAGCTTTCAACTATCAAATAGCTCCTTTATCAAGTATGGGGTCTATATGATCCTTACTTACCTATGCTGTAATTTTGATCAGACTGAATTTGTGCAAGCCTTGCACAGGTATCCAGAACTGCTATCTGTTGACTACTGAAACAGCCATGTCATATCCAAAATTTAGCATGTCTAAGATCTCAAATTGCAGATTTTATAGTCCTTCTGTTTCTTCTTCTGAGATATTCTCTGAACCTTGGATGAAAAGATTGAGACAAATGGCTGAGAATCCATAGTTACTTTACCAGAAATAAGTCTCTGTATTAGTCACTAACAATTACCCATACACAGAGCAACACAAGCTACTCTTTTAAACATACATATTTAAGAATAAGGTCAGCAGCATGACCCTTTAGCAAACCAACAACAAGTTTCCCTCTAGGGTTTATGAACTTTAATTTTATGAGTCTGTACCAGGTTTATAGCTCCAGGTATGAAATCCCTCTAGGGAAATAGGCCTCATTTCCAAACAGTAACTATTGTGGGAATTTCTGGATTCTTTGGAAACTCAGTTGTGTCATGTAATGTTTTTTTTTTTTCTGGAAGCTGTCTTATGAGAGGATGTTTTGCTGAAGCAGACTATGGGAGGGCATGTCATGTTTTCCTAAAGTGGAAGTTTGAAAGGGCACTTGATGTTTGGAAAGACTAACTGGAACTCCAAAAATAGTGAAAGACCCTCTTGCATTGAGAAGCCATGTGATGGTGATGATTTGCTGGTCTTTGTTGATCTTTGATAGACTTGACGTCATAGAGAGTAATTTGCCAAGAATTTCTCATGGTGTTTTGGCTGACTCTTGAAGATTTGGCAGAGCCTTGTGGTTTCTACTGAATCAAGCCACTACTACTGATTAGTGTTTGGTGTTTGCTATTGGACTGGACTGTTGCTATCCTGACAATGAAGAGTGAAATTGTTCCAAAGAACTACTTCTAAACAGGTCCACAACCACCTTGTCCTATAAACCGTCTTCTTCCCCTACCTCTGGTTGGTGGGCTAGAAGGGAGGATGAAGCATTCTATAGCCCTAAATAAAGTAGGTTTAGAAAAATCTAAGCCTACATGTTACCCCCATTACTGTCATACCGTATTTTACAAATGAGAACACCCTGTCAGGCAAGCCAGAATTATAGCTTGCATTTGTAAGACCATGAGCTTTATTTTCCCCCCACAGTACCCTGCAGAGTATCTTTTGCTGATAAGTAAGCTAGCCAGCAGGTATGGAATTTCATAATCATTGAAGGCTAATTTTATTGTCATTAATTCAAAATTAATCATGTCTTAAGCATTAGTGGTTTACTGTACTGTTATGGAGAGTAACAAAAAACAACAGCAGAACTTCTGTTGTTCTTGGTTCCTCTGGGATCTCCTTCACTAATAACTGATAGAGAGGGATTCTACACCTGCACTGAGATTTTCATTTAATGACTCCGGTCTTCAGGAAATAGCATTTTCTACCGATTTAAGCTGTTCAATTTCATTATTTCTTTTTTTTTTTT
>JADRCD010153883.1:0-21949 GCA_019843815.1 Montemys delectorum | reverse complement strand
ACACACACACACACACACACACACACACACACACCTCACACACATACACCACACACACACACACATACACACACACACACCACACACACACACACACTCCCCCCCACACACACACACCCCACACACAAACACCCCCACACACACACACCACACACACACACACACATACACACCACATACATACACCACACACACACATACACACACACACACACACACACACCACACACACACAAACACTCCCCCCTACACACACACCACACACACCACACACATACACCACACACCACATACCAGGGGACAAAGGGAGGGAAGGAAGGAATGTTGGGAGCACAAAGGTTTTGATCACAGATAGCGCTAGGGAGAGCAGGAATGTTAAGCACACTCAGGGCTGCCTGGAAAAAGATGTATAACCTGTTTTCTGCCCTAAAGGCTCCCAATGGCGGTAGCCAATCACCTGGGCAACTGTGCTATCTGTAGGGCCAGATCATACCTGGCTCCCGAGAGCTCCGACAGCTGGGACTGGAGGTGATTAGTAGCCCAGATGGCCTCTGAACTAAGCGCATGACTAAGACCACACTGAATTCTCCCCTAGTCTATCTTCAGAGCCCATCTGCCCGTCTTCATGCCAGAAATAGTCTGCACTTTGAGAAGAGTTTTGAAATGTTACCTCCTCAGGCACATGAGATTGCGCTATACCAGGAAACTTTTCCCCCCAAATTGCACTGTACTCAAAAATGCCTGAAATAAGCTGCCCAGTGTTAGACTCTAGACCAGTGGTTCCCAACCTTCCTCATGCTGCGACCCTTTAATACAGTTCCTTATGTCGTGGTGACCCCTCAACCATAAGATTATTTTCATGGCTACTTTTATAACTGTAATTTTGCTACTGTTATGAATGGTAATATAAATATCCGAGTTTTCTGGGGGTCTTAGGCAAGCCTTGTGAAAGGGCCATTCGAACCCCACAAGGTCTCAGCCCACGGATTGAGAGCTGCTGTTCTAAAAGTTTGAACCAACATGGGCTACTGAGTCTCGTTGAACTAATTTCTTTCTTGTCTCATGTAGATCCCTTACTGTGCTGGCTCTGGTGTTTACAGAGACCCTCATGTTGCAGGGCAGAGAAGGAGGGAAGAAACCTGAAAATAAATGTCCTGCTTTATGCTGACCAGATGTGGAATCTCTAGCCCCAGACAAAGCCATCTCTTCGTCACCTTATCACAAACTCACTTTTCTTTAGGTAGATTGAATTTCTAGGGCAGGCGGCCATAAGGTATCACTAATCCCAGGGCCCATCAAGACTTCTTTTCCTGATCTCCTTCCTATGGAGCAAGCCCTGAAAAGACATATGTCCTGGTGGTCCACAAAGTCTCCTGATGGAGAAGAGGCAATGCCTCTCCAGGGCTCTCCAGGGTAGACCCTAGTGGAGGACACATGGCCATGTGGATACCTGAGTGATATATCTTCAGCTTTGTCTCACCCCATGGAAGATGGTGGTCCCATGTTCTCACCCTCTCATCTCTCTCTGTATAGAACCTGCTTTTCCATATAGAACCCACCGAGGGGCAAGGCATGAGACCCACTGACACTCAGTGGCTAACAGATCAAGGTCCTGTTGTTGATTAAGTAACAATTTGGGTCAGGCAGAGGTGGTACACGCCTTTAATCCCAGCACTTGGGAGGCAGAGGCAGGAGGATTTCTGAGTTCGAGGCCAGCCTGGTCTACAGAGTGAGTTCCAGGACAGCCAGGACTACACAGAGAAACCCTGTCTTGAAAAACCAAAATAAATAAATAAATAAATAAATAAATAAATAAATAAAACCAATTTAGGGACTGTCTAAGACAGAAACAAATAGGACAGCTTTGTTCTAAAGCACTTGCCGTGTAATAGAGGGATGTGAAATAAAGTGTGTGCTAAGTAAAAAGACGGCTATGTAAAAAGAGTAGACTTGAAGGGATGTGGCAGAAGCTGCCTCATGGAGACCATTTCTGAACACACCTAACATGGCCTTCTCCAAAGCACGGTTGCTGTAGCTCATGCTGTCTGACGTTAGAATGAGGTTGCTCTCTGAGGAAAGCCTGCATGTCTTTAGAGCAAAAGAAGATCACTTTATAGCCCACATAATGAATGAATCTCTATGGAACTTCAAACGGCTAGGGAAGAAATGTACAAACGCCATGGTCTACAGCCACTGAGCGGGCAAACAGAGGATGGCCTCAATCATCTGGACCACTCAGTGAAGTAAAACCCCAGGACTCCAACCCGAAGGAATGGCCTCATGAATAATGTTACCTGTGGCCTCTGAGCCCGGAGTCTAGTTACATACACGACCACACCACCATCAAACAAAGGCAGCTGTTCTCAACCTGTAGATCACAACCCCTTTGTAGGTCATAGGCGTGGCATATCAGTATCCTGCATACCAGATATTTACATCGTGATTCTTAAAAGTAGCACCAACAGGAATTGTATTAAAAGGTTGTAGCATTAGGAATGTTGAGAACTGCACAGGCCTAAATTGTCGTCAAACTTGGAAAACACATCTTTACCTCTTGAAATTCTCCTATTGTCAGGGGCCTGCTTGGGAGGTTTGTTCCCATCCTTTCCAAAGACCCTCACAATGATAGTGAATAGCCAAGGCTTAACTGGGCTCTTTGTGTTCAGGGTTCATTCCTGTTTGTACATGCTAAGAAATCCTTCTGTTTTTCACTAAGCTATCACAGAGCCTCCTTAGACCAGGCCCACCAGTTTCCCTCAGCATGCTGGGGCCAAGTGGCCTGGACCAACCCCAGTTCTGTAAAACAAGCTCCCCTCCCTGGCTGAATGCAAGCATAAGTAAGACACTCCTTACCCTTGCCCTAGGCCTAAGGAATTAAAGTCTGTAGAATGAGCCCTCAGCCATATACAGACTGTAGCAGGCTCCTACGTGGCTCTTGTTCCCACTAAGAAAAGGAATATCTAGACCAGGCTCACCCTCTGAAGAAGTAAATTTGAGGAGAGAGAGTTAGGGTGGGGGCAGATACTGAACCCGAAGGGTCTGGTGACAGCATGCTATGTTATGAGTGAGCTCCGGGCTCTGGCATAAGGTATGGCTTAGGCGTCTTGCCTCCAGCATGAACTCAGAAGTTCTAAGGGTTGGACCGAGAGGGGGAGGAATGCTGTAACTGAGCGTTGCATCATACAGCCCTCTGATTGTGGCATTAGGAGCAGGGCTTGAGGGGAGGATGCTGGTACCTCCAAGAATACTTTGGGTCCAAGGCAAACTACAGAGAAAGAATTTGGACAGAGGAAAACTATGAAGAAGGCAACCCACTGTCAATTCTGAGAATCCAAGCGACTCAAGGAGGGAGCCCTGAAGGTGTGTTCACCGAGACTGAGGTAGCACTATTTTTTGGCAGCTTCAAGAGACAGCCTGGAGTGGAGAGGGAGCCGGTCGGACTGGGGCAGGGGCCATAGCGTCCAGCTGTCTAGCTGCTGCCGCGGGTGTAAGTCATGGCCTGAGCACTCTGCAGGGAAGATTGCCTCTCATGACGTCAGCCCAACGATGAAATGACCTTGAGGGAAACAGAACCCTGATTAGTTGCAAAAAAAAAAAGTGCTCATTTCCATTTTCCCTTTCCGAGAACGGCTGTGTTGTGCAGTCAATGAAATTAGTGTGCCTCGCTTTTGTCTATTTCAACAACAAACAGAAGAGACATGGTAATGTGGAAGATGTTAAATGGCCAAGTGAACTTCAGTTAGAACAACTTCATATCGGAGATACTTCACAAAAACTGAAATTTTATTAGCACCTTGTCATACGAATTACAGTTAAAAACATTTTAAGTTTTTAAATGACACTTAAAACTCCGTACCACCTAGTTATTCTAATACGAAACGTTTTACCTATATCAAAGCTTGGGTTGAATGTAGGGTGGTACTTTTATATGGTGTATAAAATAGACGACGGTGGTTTTACATGGTATAGGAAGACATAACAATATAATTTAACTTATAAACACATAATATATGCAAATTTTCAACCTGAGTATAGAAGGAACTTTCTTCTCTTTTAAAGCGCTTTCAATTACTTTGGAGCAATCTAAAGGGGGCAGCCAGAACGGCCCCAAAACACCAGCAGACCAGTTGCAGTCATCTAAGTTTCTCTTCCTACATTCTGGCTTCTCGTTGAGCACAGCAAATCGAAGAGCCAATTGGAAAAACAATAATGGGCCGGAGCATCGTTTCACACCCAGAGCATGATGTGCTGGGAGTCCTGCATTTCCCTCTGCCCCACCCCCACCCCAGCAGCCCTGGCCAGCAGGCTGACCGACCTTTAGGCTCCCTGTGTCTCTGCCTCCTCCATCCCTCCTTCCCTCTGCCCAACCCCCTCCTAGCACAGCCGCTTTCCATGCTAAGGAAAGACAGTAGATTATTGGTGTAAAGGAGAGGAAGGAGGTAGGACTGAGCATAAGCAGCAAGATCCAAGCCCAACACAGCCAGTGAGCTTTTTAACTATGGAGGGGTCCATGCTGGGCTAGGATCTCATACTGTGGAGAACAGGAAAGCATTTTTTTTACTTCCTGAAGACTTTTAGGATAGTTTCTAAGGAGTAATGGTTCTGCCAGGCAGTAGTGGCGCACACCTTTAATCCCAGCACTTGGGAGGCAGAGGCAGACAGATTTCTGAGTTTGAGGCCAGCCTGGTCTACAGAGTGAGTTCCAGGACAGCCAGGGCTACTCAGAGAAACCCTGTCTCGAAAAACCAAAAAAAATAAAATAAAATAAAATAAAATAAAATAAAATAAAAAAAAAAGGAGCAGTGGTTCCCACTCTTAAGGCCTTGGAGTCGAATCTCATGATTTGCACTGTTTCTTCTATGGTTTTGTACTGCCAGAGCATTTGGAGGCTCGTCCTATTGATAATCTGTGAGGAAGTGCCCAGCCTTGTGCAGTAGAATGCTTCAACACTGTGGAGGGAGCTCTCAAGCCATCTCTTCAGTGACCCACTTCTGTGGAGAAGTACTCAGGCTGCTCCCACACATGGAGGGGAGAGGAAGGGCCTGAGGGGTCAACAAGGTGGTCCCATTTTACCTTCTGTTTTGCAAAGTACACAGATGGAGTTTCACATGTATTCCATATGCCTCTCTTCAGCAAGGGACTTCTTTCTATTGGAGCACAAACGTAGTGAAGGAGCCCACTGCCTATGAGCATGGCAGCCATGAGTGATAGATACCCTGTGTCCCACCAAGCGGAGGTTAACTGAAGGAAAAGTGTGCACCCAAGTGGCTGTACCCCCCTCAGCTAGGAGAAGGTTTTCTCTGGACCAGCATGGAGCCTGAGGCATCATGAACATGAACGTGGAGGGGCACAGCTGGGTCACCTCCAGATAGAGGAGGCACCACTAAGCCAGGGTGCCTGCTTCTTTTCAATCAAACTTCAGCAGAACAGCATGGAATCTTGGTTTCCAGTCAAAGGAATGCTTTCTGCCCACGAGTGTGTCTCCGTGACACACTCAGATCGCTTCAGACTAAGACCAGGATGTTTCAGATCGCAGGGTCGATCTCTTAATGACCTGACAGTTGAACTACGCACATGGGAAAGCTCTGTCACCATGACAACGGAGTGTGAAAGTGAGAGACACAGGACAGGGGTGAGAGGGAAGCCCATTCATGATGCTGGGAAGTTAAACAAACACTCGTGGTGGAGGAGACATTTTTTCCTAGTCTGTACCACTTACAGATAACAGCAATGAATTCCTGTAGTTTGTCGCCCCCTCCCCCAGGGTGCTTTACTGTGCATTCTTTCTTTCCATCTTTGATGCTACTAAATAGCACAGGCTGGCCCAAGTACCTACAAGCTATCAGCACTTGGGTACCATCAAGAGATGCCTGGGTACCTCGAGTATGCTTGATTTCATAATGACCTGGCTTGTGAGTCTTAGCCTTTGTTGGTCCACTTTTGAGATGAACAGAGGCCCACACAGCATCCCACATAATCCTTTAACACTATTTGTCTTATCATATCATAATTATTTTAATGTTTTAAACATTTCCCCCCTTGCTATTAGACCAAGTATATTCATCTCCTAGCTCCAACGACAAACCTCCTCGCATATGACCATACTGGAACCTCTTCATCCAAACCCACTAGCACAGGGCTTGGGGTGGATAGCCTAGGCTCACCCTTGGTCCCATCACTCGCTACCTGGGCAAGTTGTTCTATAGATTCCTAGCAATAAAATTAGGGTACTAATAATGTACCTCATGGGACTGTTGTGTATAGAATTTAAAAATACCTAACATATGATAAAATGGTAGCTTGCATGTAATAAGTATTCGGTGTCTTAGTCTTTCTTTCTGTTGCTATGACTAAATACCACGAACTACATTTGAAAAAAAAAAAAAAGTTTACTTAGCTTGTAGCTCTGGAAGTTTGGGAAATCCAATGGTATTGACTTGTAGTGAGGGTCATTCAGATAAGGCATGGCATGGCAGAGGGTGTCCTGAAACGAAACAGAGCTGTTGCATAGGAACCTCCTCTGAGATGAAAACCTTCCAATTTGGAAGAAGCTCGAGATGCAGAATATTAAAGGAGAGGTAAAGCAATAGGTTGTTCTGAGAGTGTGTATGTATGTGTGTGTGTGTGTATGTGTGTATATATGTATGTGTGTGTGAGAGTGTGTATGTGTATGTGAGTGTATATATGTGAGTATGTATGTGTGAGTGTGTATATGTGTGTGTATATGTGAGTGTGTGTGTGAGAGAGAGATGGGGGAGGGGAAGCAAGGGAAGGGAGAAGGGGAGAGGGAGAGAGAGAGAGAGAGAGAGAGAGAGAGAGAGAGAGAGAGAGAGATCCTATCCTACAGGGAAGCTGCTTAAGTCAGGATGTAATCATCTCAGTGGGTCTAGGAAGTCCCTGAAGCTGACCAGATACATTAGAGCCCTCCTTCCCTCCCTCCCTCCCAAGCCTATAAGTAGCAAAGACTTCTCAGAGACATTCTCAGACTCGACAAGCTGCCTAGAGGAGACACAGAGCAGATGAGCTGCTTGGAAGAGGCAGCTTTGAGCTGTCTGGCTCAGACCAGCTGGACTACCTGGGAGAGACAGTGTCTGCCTGTTGAGCTGCATGCATTTCAGAGGTTCAACTGTCATCCAAGATACGGTGTAGACCAGGAACAATTTCAACACAGATACGGAGATGAATAAAGCCTTATGGAGCACATGTCTGTAAAGTCCAGGAAAGAATTTGCTGGGGAAGGAAAGAAGGCTCATTTCAGATGGTGGAAGGTAAGAATTAAGAAGAACAAGACTGGCGACTCTTTGCTTAGAGTTAAGGCTCAAGTGCGTGCCCCAAATATCACATGTTGGAAACCTGGCACCCAGTGGAGCCATATTGAGAGACGAGACTCTCAGGGGGAGGTTATGTGACGGCGGATTAATTCTCTGAGACAGGTATAGCTAGTGGGCTATTATGGGAACAGCTTTGTTAGAAAGTGAGTTCTCTTGGAGACTGGCTCTTGTTCTGTGACACTGTTCCTGGGAGACACGAGAAAACAATTGGATTAGAACTATAATTAGTCCTGTGCATATTTAGTATCATGTGTTAAGCTGTCACGGTTACTTACATATGTATCACTAATAACTATGAACTCATTAAGAGACCGAATCTCATTTATCCCTTTAATTTCAGCACACAGCCTGCAGATATCCACTTAGTTCTAGCTACTGATGGAGCTAACGGTGCCGGACCAATGAATCATGCTTTTTCAAGGAATGTATACCCAGGAGCAAGAAGCAGTCTTGGAAATGACTCAGGCTAAGCCCATCATTTACAGGTAAGGAAACTAAGGTCTGTGAGGGTAAGACTAACCTAAAGTCACACTGTTCACACTGTTCATTAGCAGGTGTGACTTTGTAACTCATGAGTGCTGCACTCTCAGTGACCATTGGAACTTGTTGCCAAACAAGAACTCAAACTACGATTTTGTTTCCCTGTGTGGGTGGGATTTCTCTTCAGAGGAACAGGGGATGATTTTTCCTTTCTTGCTTCCTCTTTAAACGAAGACTTATAGTCTCCTTAATAATCATCAGTACTCACCCATCTCTGCAATTCCAGAGAAAGGCAAACCACTTGGGCTGCCACCCACGATGAAGGAGAAGACATGGCGGCCTATCGTATCATCTTCATCCTTCGATCCCTTCTGAGCTCTCGCTCTGTGCAGCTGCTCTTCAGATAAACAAAGGAGGGCGAGGAAGGGAGAGCTAAGAAGATGTGACTGGTGAAGAGCCCTGTTTAGTAAATGAGTTTCTTAAATATTCTTGCTTTCTGTGGCTACCTCATAGACACTTCTATGTTTCCAAATTTAGTAGTTTAAAATAAAACCTCCTCCAACTTATTCTGCCTACAGTTGTATTCGAGAGGGACAATTCACTTTGACCTTATATAGCATCAACCAATCCACTGATCCACCAATCAACGGCGAGGATTCTCGTCTTTGATGACTCAGGTAGGAAGTGGGTGTTGACCATCCACAGCAATTATGCTGTGACTGCTACCTTAGTTTAGATTTGAAAATGTCTTTGAAAAGTCCACACGCCAAGGCTTCTTCTAATGTTGACAGGAGGGGCCTGGCGGGAAGGTTCGGGCCACTGGAAGACTGAGGACCTGGCACACTCTCGAGGCAGCGCCTATGGAAGGTTAGGAACAGTTCCCAGCCCTTACCTGATGGTCACGCTGTCCATAATTCCAGGTCCTGGTGATCCGGCACCCTTTTCTGGCCTCTATACACACTAGGCACGCAGTACACTTCCATACAGGTAGGCAAAACATTCTTTACATAAAATAAAAATTAAAAAATCTCCAAAATACACTTCAGAGAAGTTTGACTCCTATTCTCGAGAGCAGTGGGAGTTTGGGCTTCTGTGGTTATGTGGGCTTATGTGGCAGAGAGCTAGATTCGTGAAAGCGACCTGTTTAACTCCAGACCTGCTGGTTTTCTAAAAATCAGGGAAAGGGAAAACTAAGACAGAGCTTCCCTGGTTAAGTAAACCTCAAAGGTTGGCTTCAAAGACTTCCCTTCTGAATACAACTTGAACTTGCAACAATGTATGCCCTGGGCGTGGTCAAACATGAGCCTCCAGCCTGACCTTAGTGAAGTCTAACACCTGAGTGTGATTGATACCAGCCAGGCAGACAACGTCATAGATAGTGATGGGGAACAAGACAAGAGAGCTCTGTGAACACCATCCCATCCCAGGGTGAATGTGTGAACAACATGGTGCCTGTATTCCCAACATGGTGTCTGTAGACGGGAGTCAGAGCTTACACGGCATGGACTATCAGAAGGTACCAACCACAATCCAGGTGGGTCTCCCTACATCCAACCAAGGCAACCAGGATGCTTCTTCAAGTAAGACCGTCTACTCAGCTGATTCTAATTTGTTGGGAGTGGACATAGAATGTGCCCAAAAGTTCCACCCACGTCACTATACAAATGAGCAAGCGACATGAAAGGTAAGCCAGGGAAAGGGAGAGTGCTGTGTGCACTAGTATGGGTTCTCTAGAGGGATGGCACTAGCGGGATGGAAAGATACAATTTCGTACATTGGTATTTAATGGTATTTACTACATTTAATACAAATTTTAAGATGGATTACATCAGCTTTAACCCAGTAACATGAGCATAATCAGACCTGAGAGCCAGGAACCTGGTCCGATAGTCCTTCAGGCCGGGTCCCTCAGCAGACGGGTAGTCCGAACCGCGCCTGCCCACCACTGAGTAGACAGAGGTTAGGGTTGCCCACAACCGAGGTGGGGGAAGGGGTTGCTCAGTCCACAAGGCTGGACAGTGAGCGCAGCAGCAAAGGGACAGACTGACTTGGTGGCAAGAGGGAAGGCGGAGAAGCCAAAGGAGAGATCGTCTCTTTCTTCCACACCCTTTTCACCCAGATGACCAGAAGCTGCTAGCCACAACCCAGGTGGGTCTCCCAATCAAGGCAATCAGGATGCTTCTTCAAGTAAGACCGTCTACACGGCTGATTCTAATTTGTTGCAGTCATGGTATGACTGCAAAGATTGGAACAGTCTAGTTATAAACATATCCAAAGGACTAGAAGAGACTGTGCAACAAAAAGTAGAAACAAGACGAAGATGAATGAAGAAACACAGAAAGAGGTGGTAGCCATGGCTCATAAAAGAGAAATTCTAAGTGGAAAGATGTAAATTTTTTTAAAGAAACTGTCTGGGAAATTGAAGACAGGGAGTACGAGAACATGAATAAAAAGTCAATAGTTTCAACAATCCGTTCAAGCAGGCTGAGTAAATAATTGTAAGCCTGATAATTGAAGGAAAAAGATTATACCACGTTATGATAAAGATACCATAGGATGACTGGGAGAAGATGAAAAATGACCAGAATCTCGGAGACATTTGGGACACCATTAAGCACATGTGTGTATGTGTAACTGAGTGCCAAAGACAGGAAAGAAGCAGAAAAATGCCTGAAGGAATTATGACTGACAACTTCAAAATATTACTAACACCAGGCCCCTCTAGCTCCAAGACGCTAAGATTAGTGTAGGAATACACATAGATACATCATGGTTTAGAAAAGATTCATAAAAGCATGAGGGGGGTGGGGAGGAGCCTGTTGTTTTATACCTGAAAAGATGAGTACCCGAGCCAGCAATGCACGGCCAGAGTTCTCAAGGGACAAAAATCTCATCCAGAGTTTACGTTCAGACAAAACAGCTTTCAAAAGCAAAGGTGGAATAAAGACATTGCCAGGGAATTAAATGTGAGTAATTGTTGTCAAAAACATATTAAAAATTTTAATGTAAGCCCCACCCCCACATACATTCTACACTTGGATACTGTGCTTAATTGTGTACCTTCAAAGGATGGCATAAATGCATATTTATACTTTCTTAGCTGACTAAAGACAGTAGTGTGTAACAATATGTGTTATGTTGTTTATTCTGTATAATGTAATCCTGTATAAAACAGATCCTGTATATTTTAAAACATACAGAAATATAATATGTTCGGCAAAACAGCACAAAGAAAATGGTTGGGAGCAACGCCGTATGAAATTATTTTTTCAGACAGCCACTCAGACCCATAGTAAGGGCTGAGGAGAACTTGAATTGAGAAATGTGGTTAATAGAATATACTCTATAAGCATTTCTGTCATCCTTCAACCTCTGAGTTTATTACAAAGACAAATTTATTCTGAGTAATAACAATAATAATAATAGTAATTACTTAAATTAATCAAATAGGAGAAGGAGAAAGAAGAGAGGAAAGCAGAAATGGAAAGCTCATTAGATATACAGAGGAGGTGAACTTCTAAGTTCCTTAAATTTGTATTATTCTTAAGCGGACTCTAATAAGACAGTGTGGTAGTTTGAATAAGTATGTTCCCCATAGACTCATGTATTTCCATGCTTGGCCTTAGAGAGTGCTGCTAATAGGAGGTGTGGCCTTGTCGGAGGAAATGTGTCCCTGTGGGGGCAGGTTTGACGTCATAAGCTCCAGCTATGCCCAGTAACATGACAGTCTCTTCTTTTTGTGTGCAGATCAAGATGTAGACCTCTCCAGCTCCTCCAGCACCATGTCTGCCTGCCGTGCTTCCTGACATAAGGATAAGGGGCTGTGCCATTATCTCTAAAACTGTAAGCCAGCCCCAATTAAATGTTTTCTTTTATAAGAGTTGCTTTGGTCATGGTGTCTCTTCACAGCAATGGAACCCTAACTAAGACAGACAGAATATATAAGTGAGTTTAGAGTTCTAGAGATCACTTGAAAAAGTGAAATGCTTTATAAGATAATATTTACTCACTAGAAAAGAAAAAAAGTGAAAAAAAATAATTTTTTAAGAATAGGCAGAATAATATAAACAAAGACACAGACCCAACTATCATCAATAATAACTGTGAATGCAGTTATAGGCTATGGGGACACAGAAAACTTGACCTTCAGCCACAATGAAATGAAAATTAGGAATCAGAAATATAAAGAAATTTAATAAATTCCCTAATATTTAGTACTTTAAAAACAAAGTATAAGGGATGTTACTATATACATTGCTGATACAGATGTGAAAAGTTTGGTGGCAGTCGCTGTGTGGGTTTGCATGAATGTCTTCTAGTCTGTTCAATTGGCTTCCACATCTATTTCTGTCCCCATGCCATTCTGTTCTCAGGATTGTGGCTCTGCAGTATAGTCTGAGGTCAGACTGTGGCGCCTCTGAACCTGACATCCTTCCTTTAGGGTTGCAGGGTCTTTTTGTTTGGTTGGTTTTGGGTTTGGGGGTTTGCCTTCTTTGTTTTCTTTTTTGGTTTTGTTTGTTTGGTTACTTGGTTTTGGGTTTTTGTTGTTGTTGTCGTTTGTTTGTTTTTTGGTTTTGTTTTTGTTTTGCTTCCATAAGAACTTTAGGATTGTATTTTCTAGTCTAGAAAAGACCGTGGCTGGAATTTTGACAAGGATGGCACTGAGAGTCTAGATTGTTCTCAGTCACACTATTTTCACAACGTTGATGGATCCCTCCCTCCCTATAATTTGATAAAACAAACACTAATGGACATAAAAGGTCAAATGGGCCCACGGGCCATAGATTCGAGTGTAACATCACCAAAGAAAACCCAAAATCTAGCAGGGAAAACACCAAATCCTAAGGCTTCATCTGGCATTGTGGATAAGGGAATCAACAGAGCCCCAAGGCTTAGCCCCCAACATCTCTGCCCTCCACTCCCCTTTCTCCTCCTCCTTCCCTCCTTCCTGTCAGGCCTGCAGTTTCCCCAGCAGGCACCCCCTGGTTTCAGCATGTCTAACATCAGGAATCTAGGTTATAACTCAACCTTCACCTTCATAGCTTCATGCAGCGGCCATTCAGGGATTCCTGGCCTTGGCCGTGTTCTGAAACTATGCAGAAAGCCCCATGACCTCTTCAATCTCACATTTCCATGCCTGTAATACCAGTGCCATGTGGGCGATGTTGCCAAATTCTGCTATGAGCGAGCTGAGAAGTAGCCTAACCCTTTGAGGCCAGTGCTAACCTGGGGAGACCTTTTCCTGGGCAGTTGCTCTCAGACATGGCAATCCTTCAGTTTAAGCTCTTCTGATATGAATTTGGACCATCAGGAAGGAGCTCCAAAAGTGGGGTTTTGCCCTCAGGACACTTTCCTGCCCCTCCTGGAGTGCAGGAGCTCCTCTCCCACAAAGTTGGTCTCATTAACATTCCCAGAGGCTTCCTCTGCACCAGGCAGGATGGTCTTCTGTCTAGAAATTTCTTCTGCCAAACAAATTAATCTATGACATTTAAATTCAACTCCTCAGGACAACTAGCAGAACAAAACTAGATTCCTGACCACACAATCTCGCACAAGTAGTTCCTTAGCTCCTGCTGGAGTTCTTATTCCCCTCTGATCCACTGCCCACATGTCCGTCCGGCCCCTTTTACCTTTATAAACCATCTTTTGCCTGTGGGCCAAGGAGTGGCAGTCCTTTGTCCTCCTCAGGAACAAATATCCCTGCCTCCCTCCCCACCCTTCCCCTTCCCCTTCGTCCTAGTCCTCTGCCTCCTCTCTGTCTCTCATTCCCTGCCCTTTGTCTCTCTGGGGCAAATCTTCGTGCTGAGAACTTGATCTTGGGGTCCTGAGCATTCTCATCCTCCAACGGACCCCTGAGATCTGCTTACAGAACCAAGGGCTTTTCTACCCTGTGGTTCCAAACTCTGTCACACTCCTCCTTCAAGTCAGAGTTGCAAAGGCCTAAGTGTGTGTTGGCGTTCCTTCTCGCTCTGCCACACAGCCAGATAGGCCTGGCTTGCTGTAAAAGAGACTGTTAGGTCCCTCCTCCATCTCTCCGCCCCTTTTCTCTCTCTGACTCTCTGACCCCTTGCTCTCCCTGACTCCTCCCCCCTCTCTCTCCACGTGTTCCTGGCCTCCCTCTTCTCTTTTTCTCTCCTTCTCTCTCTGAATATCTCTCTCTGTCTCTACTCCCTTCTCAACTCCCTTTCCCATGCCCCTAAATAAATTCTGTTCTAGGGTACCTCTGGGAAAGGGGTGCCTCAGCATAGGCCCACTGAAGTTCCCTCTCCCACCACACCATACTCGGTCCTACAAAACATATCCTGGCTTTTTATAAAACACATGAACATGGTCAGGTTTTTCGTAGCAATAGCTCCTTCTCAGTACCGATTTTCTGTATTAGTTAGATTTCCTGTTGCTGTGAAAAGAAACAAAAACCAAAACTACAAAAAGCAATTCAGGGAAGAAAAGGAAGGAGGGAAGGAAGGGAGGAAGAAAGGAAGAAAGGAAGGAAGTACAGAAGGACCCCTGGCTCAATGTTATGGCTCTCACTCTCAGGACTGGGGAAGTCCCAGCTGAAGCTGGTGATGGCTGCGCGTACTTCATCCACCATCAAGAAGCTGAGAACAGTGGGCATTTGTGCTCAACCCTGTTGCTCCTTTTGAGACAGTCTGAGCTCTAAGCCCCGGAAGGGCTTCTCTCTACCTTTTGTGTGTGGTTTTGTCCACCTCAGTTAACCTAGTCACCGTACTCCTTCACAAGTGTGCTCAGAGGGTAAAGCGTCCCTCATACCTGTGCCCAGAAGGTTTTAAAAAAATTCCTTCCCAGGTGTGCACCCAGAAGTTTATTGAAAAACAAACAAAAAAAAAAACAATCCTCACAGGTGTGCCTGGGAGGGGGGAATTATCCCTCACAGCTGTGCACCCAAAAGTTTAAAAAAACAATCCTCACAGGTGTGCCTGAGGCGGGGAATTATCTCTCACAGCTGTGTACCCAAACCTTTAAAAAAAATTCCTCCCAGGTGTGTCCAGAGGTTAAAACCATTCCTGCAGGTGTGCCCAGGAGTTCAAATCATGCCTCATAGGGGTACCTGCAGGGGAAAATCATCCCTCGCAGCTGTGCCCAGAGGTTAAGTCACCACATACTTAAATCGTCCTTCACAGATGTGCCTGAAAACTCTCTACCTAGCTAATTCTAGTCCTGTCAAGTCATGCAAAGGAATTTTAAAAGGCCAAAGTATAAAGGCTTAGAGATGATCATTTAAAATCAAAATGTTATGAAATTACTACAGTCAGCTAAAAAGGAGAAAACATGGAGTGCCAAAAGAGTAATAAAAACAGAAAAGAAAAAAGTTAAGAGACAAAGACTGACCAATAGCAAAAAATCTGTGGAAGAACCATCAGATAAATGTGTGCCAGGAGCTAAGAGCTAAAATACACCATTGAAAGGATGAAGATGCTACTATACGCACAGAAAAGGGGAGACGGGGTGTCAAAGGGGCAAAAATCAATAACTGGTAAAGGGTAACATGTGAGTCCACCCCCTCCGTGTTTTAAAGCTGGAGACGTCCTAGTGTAAGTGGGTGAAAGGTGAACTGTTGGAATCTGCGAGCGCCGCTCTGCCCTGGGAGTTCTGCTGCCACTTGAGCCTGTACTGAATCAATTTCTGAAGTCTACAGAAGTTGTCTTCACTCCTAGCTTTCCCTTCTGCAAGCAAGGGAGGCTCTCTCAGCCACACTTAGCTTCATAGGTTGTGTCCCAGACAGGATTTCCCTTCCCCGAGACTCCCCAGCTTGAATCCTGTGGGGCGGCCAGTGTTCTCCTTGTGGGACGTTTCCCCTGTGTGCTGGGAGTGGAGGAGGCTACCGCAGCACAAGGATGGACCTGTAGAAGGACCTGTCTTTGCTCCTTCAAAATCCAAGCGGCATTAATAATCCTGATGGAGGGATGTGGTTGTGGTTTCGCTGGAGTGTCAGGGATCAGCAGTGAACCTGGGGATAGGCAGCTGGTTCCAGAGGTTGATCTACCTGTCGACTTCAAATTCAGGGCTACCCACCCAACTCCAGACTCATTCTTAGTTGGTGAAATCTGCTCTCAGACCCCAGGAGGAGGCCTCGCCTCCCGTATAGGGTCACTGTCTGAACTGAGGCTCTTGCCATCTCATTTTTTGGTTTTTGGAGCGGTATCCAGCTTCCCAGTCTCCCTCACTATCGCCCACAGGTTGAAAATAGGATTCTCTGGTTTATGGTTATTCCTTGTCCTCTTGACCCTAGGAGAGCTCAGTTTCAAACAGTAGAGCCCTTTTCAAGACCGTGTCCAGCCATATACAGCTTTCTGAGCCTAGGGACCTCCTCTACATTGCTGACCTGGCCTGCTGGGAAAAAAAAATCATTCTTAGCAAAACCACAACTAAGTTGTGCCCTGTGGGCCTGTCCCGTGGGTTGGGCTGTTGATCAGTTTTCACCAAAGTCAAGTTTTGGTTGTGGCCTCTGCTCCACCAGTACCGTTCCCAAACCATGCATGTGGCCCCGGCTCGCAGGGTAGCTAGCTGTGTGGCTGAGGTTGCTTTTGCTTGACTTTTGTCTTTTTAAGGCTCCACTTGGTGGCATTTCATCTAGGCTCTGCCCCACAGTTACCTGGCAACAGCCAGGTGTGCCTGACTCACTATACAAGGGGCTGCTCCCCCCTCCTCTCTCTCTTCTCTTCTCAGGCTCTTGCTCCCTTACCCTCTTTCCCTTCACCCCATTCCCTTCCCCCCTCTCTCTTCACATGCTCAGGGACGGCCCACCTCCTCTCTCTCTCTCTCTCTCTCTCTCTCTCTCTCTCTCTCTCTTTCTGCCTTTCTCTGTTCTACTCCTCTTCGAATCCCCTCCCCATGCCCTGAATAAACTCTATTTATTTATTTATTTATTTATTTATTTATTTATTTAATGTGTATGAGTACACTGTAGCTGTACAGATGGCCGTGAGCCATCATGTGTGTGGCTGCTGGGAACTGAACTCAGGACCTCTGCCAGCCCCGCTCACTCTGGGCCCCACTCGCTCACATTATAGGTGGTTGTGAGCCACCATGTGGTTGCTGGGATCCGAACTCAGGGCCTTTGGAAAAGTAGTCAGTGCTCTTACCCGCTGAGCCAGCTCATGAGCCCTGAATAAACTCTAGGGTATACTATACCCTCATATGGCTGGTACCTCAGGGGAAGGGATGCCTCAGCATGGGCCCGCAGAGAGAGATGCACCCTTCCCTCACCTTACCACGCTTCCACCAAACACATTCCCTCCTTCTCTTCCTTTTTATAACACACGACACGATTTACACGTCTTTGCAGACTCCTCAGCTAATTTAGTTTCCATTTTGTGGGATCCGAGGCCCTTCCTCCGGTACCATCCTCAGAACAGTTTGTTTTCTCATCCTGACCCTGATTCACTGGGTCACAAGAAGAAACTTCTAGTCCTCCATCTTACCTGGAAGTCTCACTAAGAAAAATTTATAACTCAAAACCACTGAATTATATAAATTAGTAAATAAAAATTAGCTTAGTATTAGGTACATACACAATATTCGAATTAACAGCTCATTAAAGCTTTAAAAAAAAAACCATTTATTTAGTGAGTGTCTGTGTGTATTTGCATATGTACACCACAGCACCCATGAGAAGATCAGAGGGCAATTTCCAGAATGAATTCCCTCCTTCCACCAAGAGGGTTCCAAGGACCAAACTCAGGTCAGACTCGGAGGCTAAAGCCTTTACACTTTGTCCCCACCCGACCCCCTTTCAAAGTAAAAAACAAAGCAAACAAAGGCAGTGTTTTAGCTGACAATGCTCAAGAGATTCTAGATGCTGCTGTTATAGGAATTTAAGTCTGTTTATCCCAAATGGCTTAACTCTTCAGACCAAGAGGAAGTGGAGGCATAGGTAAGTCACGTGTCTGTCCCAAACACTGAATTCTGAAAAGACGGAAGGGGATGTGAGGGACACTACCCAGCAACATGGAGGGAGAATACGATGTCTCCCAGGAGTCCCTCTACTTCCTTGAACTCACTGTCCCTTTCTAGGTCTCTTGTGAAAGGAGAGGAGGCATCAATGCCTCCTCATGGTTGACTCCGGGCAGTGGTACCAGCCAGCTTTCTGTTACTGCAACAAAATGCTACAGAGAATCAACTCATCCGATTTATAAAGCAAAAAGGTTGGCTTCAGCTCACAGCTTTAAAGGTTCCAGTCCTGGTCAGACAGGCTGTTACTGTGAAGCCTTTGGCGGGGACAATGACAGGCAGAGGAAAACTTCTCACCAGGAAGCAAATCGAGCCTGGAAAGGCTTGGGTTGCACAATCCCTTCCAAAGCCATGCCTTCCAGGGAGCTAGGATCTCTCATCAGACTCTTTAAAGGGTTGTACCGTCAGGCAATGGCACCCCCCTGAGGAACAATCCTTAACACTCAGGCCTTAATGAGACTTAAGGTCCAAATGGTCTGCTCAGTTACTGATCCTGGTTCTTCCCAGCCCACCTGGCCTCTATTCCACCTGACAGTCAACCCCGCTGCTCTTTACAGCCCCAAACTCAGGAATGCCAGTCACTCAAGGAAGTGCAGCCACCTCCTGGTCTGCGCTGGTCTGTCAGGGCCGCAGTAGCAAGCACGACAAATGGGTGACTTACCATGGCAGCCATGTGCTCTGAAGGCCAGGATAGGGATGCCAGCAGGGTCAGTTCTTTAAAAGGGCGAGAACCTGTCCGTGTCTACCTCCTTACAGAGCTGCGTCAGTCACCTTCCTAGGTCATGCCTGTGTATCTTAATTGCTTTTCTATTGTTGTGACAAAATGACGCAGGCAATGCATAAGAAGAGGGGCCTATCTGGGCTTACAGTTCTCAGGGTTAAGAGACCATCTCCATCATAGTAGAAGCATGGCAGCATGGAGGCATGGCGACTGGAGCAAGAAACTGAGAGCTGAGAGCTCACATCTCACACCACACACAGGAAATGGAAAAACCTGGAAATGGTATGTGAGTTTTGACACCTCAGAGCCCACCCTCTCCGAGGGATATACTTCCTCCAGCAAAGTGCCACATCTTGAGCCAACACCAAGTATTCAAATGCCCTGGACTATGGGGGAGGGGCAGCTCACTCAATCCATTGCACTGGGGTCTCTCCCATCCATTACCTCCTGGTCACAAGACCTTTCTTCGTTTCCATCTCCTACCATCTTCTCTCTTGTAGAAGGGCGTTGTCTTCAGATTTGGAGCCCACACACCCATACATCTAAATACCCTCTCCTTGGTCACATCTATACAAACTTTTTTTCTCAATGATCATGTCTCCAGGCTCATGGTTGGCGACAGTTCTTAAAAAGAGGTGTTAAATCCACTGTAGGAGATGAGCAAACCCTTCCAATATTATGGCTCTAATCCATAATATTGCCACACAAAACAAGTGGTTAATCATATATTTTTGAGATTCTGGCAAAAAAATAATAAGGGCTACAGAATGTAAGGAGAAAGCAGCTATATGTCAATCAAAACCCAGGGCTGGAGAGATGGCTCAGTGGTTTACCGCCCTGGGTGCTCTTCCAGAGGTCCTGAGTTCAATTCCCAGCAACCACATGGAAGCTCACAATCACCTGCAATGGGATCCGACGCCCTCTTCTGGTGTGCCCGAGGACAGCTACAGTGTACTCATATACATAAAATAAATAAATAAATCTTGAAAAAAAGAAAGAAATTAAACCCATCATGCTTTATGTCTCATGGGAACTTAAGCCACATGGGTCAGATCCATGCGCCATGAGACACCCCATGCACCTCTTGTCTGGTAGTTCTGCTTGGCTTCACCTTAGGGAATGTCTACCAGCATGTTCACTAGGACCCAGTCATTATTAATTATTGTCTTAAATCTAAGATATTCACATCCTTCAACAGAAGGACTTCAAGTGGGCTTGAAAGACTCAGCCAGCCCGAATAGGTGTTTCCCCCCATGCTCAGTCACTCTGCACTAACCCCACCTCTATGAGGTGAAGCTCAGCTCCAACTCCAATTGTTGACAGTTCTCTTAATGAGATTTTCTCAGAATCTGTGGTTCATATTCCCCTATACCAAGAGAAAGTGTCCTCTACTGGATCCATGTGCCATTCTGTAAGGGCTAGGAGCTTAGATGATGAGGACTTCTAAATTTATCCCTTTGGGGAGGTGGAGGGATGAGACCATAGGACTGGTAGAAGCAGGTGGTCCTGGACACAGCCAGGGTAGTCTCCTTATCTCATTATGCCACCAAAGTCGATATGGATGACTCTTCTTTGAAGCAAAGTTTGACTCCGTATTTTAAATAGTGTTCCTGTGTGTGCACATCGCAAAGTACATCTGCTTCTTCTGCTGATGTGTCAGCTTGCTGCTCAGTCAGGGAAAACTTTGCCATCCGACTTCAGAGCCAAGGTTCTTTATTCTATAGTTTGAGATATTCCCATCCTGGCAGACATAGCCAGCATTCATGACCTTGTGGGTTCTTCTTTCTTTCACCCTTTCCCACTCTTTTCTTCCAACCTTCCAACCCCCTAACACTAGATGAGAGAGAGAGAGAGAGAGAGAGAGAGAGAGAGAGAGAGAGGCAGAGAGAGGGGCGGAAGGATAGAGAGAAATGGGGAGACATTATCATTAGACTACTTCCTTCTGAGTAGGGCTACTGAGTTCCTTGGGACAAGTTTGATCTTTGCTATCAAGATATTTAAATTCTCTCTTCTCTCTCTCTCTCTCTCTCTCTCTGTGTGTGTGTGTGTGTGTGTGTGTGTGTGTGTATGTGTGTGTGTGTGCATGACTATTTAACAAACCATGACCAATAAATAACATCCTATCCTGCCTCTCAGGGCCCTAGCACTTATATAATTCTCTAAAAGTCTCCCAGAATTCCAAATGTCTCACAATTGCAGAAATTAGCTGCAGCTGGAAAAAGTACACCCCTGCTAGAGCACAAGGCAAATCATAGTCAGATTCTGTGGACAATCTGAAGCAGCCTCATACCTCACACCTGGGATTAAAATGAAAACACATTCTTATAATATTTCTATGTTTTTCAAAGAAAACAAAGTCCTCAAATTGTCACTACAGGAAGAGGAGAAGGGAAGAAGGTATAACTAACAGGGATATTTGAAAAGGCCAAATGGAAACCTACTCTCTTAATATACTTATATATACTAATACATTTTAGTATATACAATATATTTACACATATTCACATTAAAGAGTTTATTGAAAGTTACCCAGCATGTGGAATAATCTCTCCCTAGAAGCAATAACTTGCCAAATAAAAATCCCCATGCTAGTTGTGTGGTGCCTCCCTTCAAGTTGCTAGTCAAGGATGTCCCAGATACCCTGAAAACAATACAAACTATTGCTATTGTTCTTGGATGGCCACCTGAACTTGACACCATACACTTTGGTCATAGGATATGAAAAAGTCCAGAGGGTACTGGACAGGAAGCTTCTCCCTACTGGCTAGTTCCCACAGTACTGGAAGGTACAATTCCAGCTGCTAAGATGAGGTTACCAAGTGTCCTTGCCAGCTGCGAACTACAGAAATGACCAGCACAATATGATATGTCCAAGGACTCAATGCTCACATGAATGTTATGGGGGCAACCAACTGCTTTGTAAGCCCTACTCTGAAGGAAGAAACATGTGTGGTACTGCAAATCTGGCTGAGAGCCCAGGGTTGGGTCTCTCATGAGACCCAGATGATAAACTTACCACTGTTTTCCTGCTAACTAGACACTATCAAACTACCATCTAAAGTCATCTCTGTGCCCACAGTGCAACTATTGGTGCTCATTACAGAGATTTCCTTGTGGTTGACTCAGAAACTCACAACTAATCAAAGACTAGAGAGGAAATGTCAGCACAGTGCTCAGCTATAAGTGAGACATCTTTATCACAGCCCATGGTCTATCATAGAATGGTGGTGGTGGTGGAGGTGGAGGTGGAGGTGGAGGTGGTGGTGGTGGTGGTGGTGGTGGTGGTGGTGGTGGAGGTGGTGGTGGTGGAGGTGGAAGTGGTGGTGATGGAGGTGGAGTTGGTGGTGGTGATGATGGTGGTGGTGGTGGTGATGGTGGTGGAGGTGGTGGTGGTGATGATGGTGGTGGTGGTGGTGGTGGTGATGGTGGTGGCGGTGCTGGTGGT
>JADRCD010153882.1:41197-53546 GCA_019843815.1 Montemys delectorum | reverse complement strand
TGTGTGTGTGTGTAAGATAATTTAAAAATTAGGAGTCCTGAGCCTAAGGAGACTGAAGGTGGTGGGAGGAGCTGGGAAGGATGATATAAATATAGTTTCATGTATGAAATCCTCAAAAAGAAATGAATTTTAAAAATGTTACCAGCACACATAACTTGATTGGGCTAAATTAAAATGAAGACCTTCTGATAACCAAAAAACCACAGTGAGGGTGAAACTCAAGGTATTTTTTCAGATGCAATTTTCATGGAAGCTAGAAACCAATGGTTTATGGGAAAGCCTACTGCGATTCATCTCTCTTGGCTTTAAGAGTATCTTGGAAACCAGGAATCAACATTCTCCAATCCACTGAAAAGTCAGGGTCCATGAGGAGTGCCTGTCTCTAGCAGAGAGCTCAGTAAGGCTACCAGGTCGTAGGCAGGACTGGGGCGGGTAGGCCTACTACTCCCTCTGATAATGGAAGACAGACGCCACAGAAACTGGCAAGTGCCTGCAGCCTATGAGCTGAAGGGAAACCCCTCTACTGCAGGGGCTCTTCAGCTCACCTGGATGTTCACACTGCCCTGCAGGGGCTCTTTAGCTCACCTGGACGCTCACACTGCCCTGCAGTTTGAGCTGCAGTTTGATCATGTCCACTTCAGCCGACGAGCACAGCTGTCGGAGCTCGGCCACCTTCTTGCTCATTTCATCGATGGCCACCTCAATGGGGTTCAGGTCAGTGTGGTGCTGATACATGACGGGGATCCGCTTTTTTACGTAGGGGAAGCAGTGTATTGCTGCAGAGGAACGGGGGGCCCAGAGTTATGCCAGAGTCTAAATGTCTTTCCTGTTGCTGAGGGAAAAGAATTACCATGCCTATTTTACAGCTAAAAAGCTCAGAACTTGCCAATGTTCGATGCTAATACTCTCTGTAGCTGGGACTTTCTTCCTTTTTAATACTGTAGGCTTAAGGTTTTATTTACGTCTAGCTTTATACGTCTGAATGGTTTGCTTTCATGTATGTCTGTTGCCCACAGAGGCCAGAAGAAGGCACCGGATCCTCTGAACTGGAGTTACTAGTGTTGTGAGCCACCCTGTGGGTGCTGGGAAACCAAGTCATGTCTTCTGCAAGAGTAGGTAGTGTTCCTAGCCACTGAGCCATCTGGGCGGCCCTTTCATGTGTTTAGTGATTGGTTGTATCATCGTAAGGTAAATAGAATTGGTTACTTGCTATCTCTCTCTTTTTTTTTTAACTTGCTATCTCTTGAAGAGTGTCTTTGAAAGAAAAAAATTTTTTATTACTCCTTGTTTACTTCCTTATCTACAAATGCACTAACCTTCCTTGGAAGCTGTGAGATTCATACAAACAGGATCAGATGGCTTCTAAAACACTAACCAGTTTTGAGCAGATTAAGTAAAAGACAAAAGTGCCATAAGATATCTTTGAAAAAATTCATTTTCCTCTGAAGAACGTTGAATCACATGACAATCTTTTCTAAATCTAAAATACCAATGAAAAACAAAAACTCGAGAATAAATTTCTAAGCAAAGAACTTCAGGAACTGGCAAGTCACAAGTGAGAAGGACCACTGTTCCAGCGGAAAGCGGTTCCAAACCTTCCAGTGCTAAGAAATGCGAAACTGCTTCTCACTCACACTTTCCCACTAAAAGATGACACTGTTTTTATTTTTAATAAGATACCTGGCCATATCAACACCAAGCAGCTTAACAATGAACAACAACAACAACAACAACAACAACAACAACAACAATCAAAAAATAGCAGGAGGCTGGAGAGATGGCTCAGTAAGTAAGAGCACCACTGTGGTAGCTCACACCCATCTGTAATTCCAGATCCAGGGGATCTGACTCACTCTTCTGCCCTCCCTAGGCATGGACAAGGTATATATATATATATATGCAGGCAAAGAACTCATACATGTTAAATAGATAAATAAATAAACAAATAAACTAATAAACCGTGTAAATGTTAGGCTCTAACTCGAGGGTTTCGCATCTCTATCTTGTTTGCCACTAGACGTGCACACATGACCTAAAAAGCTCATTCTTTAACTGTGTGCATGTGCAGGTGCACATACCACAGCATGTGTGTTCCTCTGTGTAAATGGAAGGAGGACAAGGGATAACTCTTGGGAGTCAGTTCTCTCCTGCCACCTTGTGGGATCCAGGGTTCAAACTAAGGTCATCAAGCCTACACAAAGGCTTCTACTCACTGAACCATCTTCCAGGACCTTATTTACTTTTGTTTCTGTGGGTCAGGTTCTTAATTCAGAGCCTTGGGTGTCCTTGAACTCACTATGCACATCAGGCTGGCTTTGGACTCACAGAGATCTGCTTCTGGAGTGCTGGGATTAAAGGTGTGCACCACCATAGCTGGCCCCCTTATTTTAACTTAAGAAGCAAAAGATGAAAAAAAAAAAAAAGAAGCAAAAGATGAGAGAAGTTATATTTGAAATCTTTAGTAAATGGCTAGGGAGAGTTTATCCAGGCCAGGCTTATCACAGGGAAATGGGGCCAGCTGCCCGTCCTGAGGAGCATCCGTGACTGGGCAAAGCTGGAAAGATGTCCTCAATGGTCACATTCTAGTTTCAGAAACATTTTTAGTTAGTCTAGGGATCTTTTCTGGAACTTCTTTTGTGTCCTTGAGGATGCAACAGCCGTTACATGGCAACAGTGGGGCTGACAGATCCTTGTGCAAAGGTGTCTTCCTCTCTCTCTCTCTTTTAGAAAAGAAATGAGCATCGCTCCGATCTGAGTGGAGCAGGAAAAGAAAGGAGGGAGGGCCAGAAATGTCCACCCAGAGAGGCCTGGGAGCGGGCAACTAGGAAGGTTTTTCAGATAATTGGATCATAGTCACCAAATGGGAATGGTGCCGAAGGGTAGGCCTCTTGTGTGCAGAGGGCAGGGAAGGCCAGGGATCCCTTACAACTTGCTAGGCCAAAGGTCAGGTTTGCAGTAATACAGTGGAAGGACCCAGAGGCTCAGTAACCGGAGAGAAACTCTAATTCAGTCTCCAAAGTGGTGTGTGTTTCTTTAAAGGTTTGCTATGGGGAGTAGTACATGCAGTCAATAGCTTTTATATATAAAAAAATTTGTCTAACTCTATCTTGGTTAGCTATCCTTTCTACACTTTTAGGTATTTCAGGACAAACTTTGCACCTCTCTCTGGTTACACCACTGTCTCTGGCTACACTGTCTCTGGCTACACTGTGTGTGGTTACACTGTCTCTGGCTACACTATCTCTGGTTACATCACTGTCTCTGGTTATACCATGGTCTCTGGCTACACTGTCTCTGGCTACATCACTGTCTTTGGCTACATTGTCTCTGGCTACACCACTATCTCTGGCTACACTGTTTCTGGCTACATCACTGTCTCTAACTACACCACTATCTCTGGCTATACTGTCTGTACTGGTTAGTTTTGTGTGTCAACTTGACACAGGCTAGAGTTATCACAGAGAAAAGAGCTTCAGTTGGGGAAGTGCCTCCATGAGATCCAGCTGTGGGGCGTTTTCTCAATTAGTGATCAAGGGGGTAGGGCCCCTTGTGGGTGGTGCCATCCCTGGGCTGGAAGCCTTGGGTTTTATAAGAGAGGAGGCTGAGCAAGCCAGGGGAAGCAAGCCAGTAAGGAACATCCCTCCATGGCCTCTGCATCAGCTCCTGCCTCCTGACCCGCTTGAGTTCCAGTCCTGACTTCCTCTGGTGATCAACAGCAATGTGGAAGTAAGCTCAATAAACCCTTTCCTCCCCAACTTGCTTCATGGTCATGATGTTTGTGCAGGAATAGAAACCCTGACTAAGACACTGTCTCTGGCTACATCACTGTCTCTGGCTACACGATCTCTGGTTACACCACTGTCTCTGGTTATATCATGGTCTCCGGCTACACTGTCTCTGGCATGCTCCCCTTTAGCTCAACTAAAGGTAAAAGTTCAATGGTAGGTGAGGTCTGGCTACCCCAAGCACATGCTTTCCCATCCTGTCTGTACTTTACAGGATTATTTAACACAACGAGATGAAGGCACACAGAGATATTTGGAAATCTCTCCAAGTTCACACAGTGAGACAGTGACCCAGGTCTGTAGGGGCCCCATGCCAGGTACTTAACTTCCTCCGCCCTTAAGGTGTGGTGAGTAGCTATTCTCAGAAGCAATGTGGCTGTGGCTGTCGTACTTCTTTTTGAAGCCAGTTACTCTTTGTCCTCTGTTGTGGTGATACAGCTCAGCGCACAGTCTTTATCTAATCTAAAATGGTTCTGTAACAAATGTGAACCATAAGAGTAACCGGAAGAGTATGTGCCCAGGGAGAACACTTTGTTATGAATCAAGATTCATGATAAAAGTAAACACCCAGCTCAGCAGTGAGCTGGGTTTTTCCCCCCTAGAGCAGAAGTTCCCAGCTCTGAGCATGCACCCAGAATCCCTGAAGTGCTTGCAGGCACAGGAGCTTGGGTATCATCCCTAGTTTCTGATTCAGCAGATTTAGGGGGTGAGCTGGGTAGAGCCTGGGAATCTTCAGTTCAAATTCCCAGGAGTGGCTGACCTTGGTGACTCCGGAATAAATTCTGAGAAATGCTGATTTAAGAAACCAAAAGTGAGGTTGTTATCACTGTACAGAGAGCACTGAACCTGGTAATCACACGAACATACCATCTAGAAACAGCTTTCTTAGTTGGTGAGGATCTGCACATTAGGGAAAACAAGTGTGTGCTAAGAGAGGGCCATCCCTGTGATGACAATGTGGCTAACGCATTACACACTTTCTTAAATGGAAGAATGGGAAAGTTTATAAATCTAAGTGTTTGTGGGTTTTAAAACCTTCATCTCATTTATCTCACATAAACTAAAAAAAATGCTATATGATGCTATCTTAGTTTATTTTTAATTTTGTTTTTTACCTTGAGCGCGTGTGAGCGCAAATGCGCATGTGTGTATTTATATGTATGTGTGTGTCTATGGGTGAGTATGTGGATAAGCACATCTGTACCTGACAAGGCCAGAAAAGGGTGTTAGAACTAGTGGGGAGGGGCTGGAGAGATGGCTCAGTGGTTAAGAGCACTGACCGCTCTTCCAAAGGTCCTGAGTTCAAATCCCAGCAACTACATCGTGGCTCACAACCATCTGTAATGAGATCTGACGCCCTCTTCTGGTGTGTCTGAAGACAGCTACAGTGTACTTACATATAATAATAAATAAATCTTTAAAAAAAAAAAAAGAACTGGTGGAGAGGGCAGTCAGGCAACTGTCACAGCCTGCTGTGGGTGCTGGGAACTGAAACTTACAGAAGAGTGGTAAAGCACTCTTAACTGCTGGGCCATTTCTCTGCCCCATATCCTGAGTTTGATTTTTTAGGATTTATTTATTTTTACATTATGAATCTTTTGTCCACCTACATGTATGTGCACTCTGTGCATGCCCAGCACCAGAGGAAGGAGAAGAGGGCGTCCAACCCTTCAGGCTTCTGGGACCGGAGTTTAACAGATGTTTGTAAGTTACCATGTGGGAGCTCCGGGAACTGAACCTGGGCCTTGTAGAAGGACAGAACGTGCTTTCAGCCACTGAGCCAGTACCTTTGGTCTGTTTTTAGTAAGCACACATCCCTACCCGAGCTGTGTGCTCGCTCAGAGAGAGGCAGGCTCACCTGTCAGGACGGTCCTTCGCTTACACTGCTCCCCCACGCCGCCCTGTCTCTTCCCCGTCTGGGTGAACGGCATCTCGAACATGAAGCGCCGGATGTTGTGACAGCGTTCAAACTCCGTTCTCCTCTCTTGTAACTCCTTCTCATCAAAGAATGGGGTCACATGGGTCACCTGGATGTAAGCAAACTTGGAATCCAGATCCTTCGGGTTGACCTTTAATTGATGAGCCACAAGTCAGGTGCCATCCCTGGGGATCTTCCTAGTCTAAACTTCTAATTAGAAAGCATGTTGAGAACAATTCAGCAAGGCTGCAAGACGTACTGAAAGAATGCCCACGTGTCCACCGCCAGGTCAGCGCTGCCGCCTTACTGCTGTATTTGTTCACACATACGTACATACGCACACACAAATGTGTGGAGACAGTTTTAAAGTGATTTTTTACATTAGCAAACAAGGTAATGGGTTTCATTATAACATCTTCATCCACGTGTCGATATACCTTGTTTTACATATACATGTATACATGCATCATGCACGTATGTACATATCAAACACTATACATCATGACATACCACCTACTTTTTCCCTTAAAGTGAGAACATTTTTCTCTATAATCACAATGCATTATGGTACTGGACAACGATAATTCTACTCAGTCTGTCCAACTCCCTCAGAAGTGTCTGGACAGACAGAGTCTAATCAATTTAAGTGACTGTGTTTTTGTCCCTCACTCCCTCTCTCCTTCCTTCTTTCCCATACCCCCTCCTCCCCCACCTTGCTTTCAACATGGTCTCATGCAGCCCAGTGTGACGTTGAACCCCTGACCCTCCTGTGTCCACTTCCTAAGTGATGGAAGGATAGTGTAAGTCACGGCACCAGCCTTTCCTCTTTCCTCTTGATTAATCTAGAATTCTCTTATTTCTTTTCCATGATACTGAGGAAAACTTTGAGGAAACCTTGGTAGTTTTCTTGCTCAGGGTCTACCCCTTCCCTGCCTCAGTCTAGATTTCTCCATTTTAATTTGTGTTTGTTTTTAAACTACTTTTATGTACTTGGCTAGGAAAAAAAAAGGTTTATTTAAAAATAAGGATCAAATGTTAGGCCCTA
This sequence comes from Montemys delectorum, assembly GCA_019843815.1. Classification (NCBI taxonomy): domain Eukaryota; kingdom Metazoa; phylum Chordata; class Mammalia; order Rodentia; family Muridae; genus Montemys; species Montemys delectorum. The sequence goes on along the minus strand of JADRCD010153882.1, from coordinate 46,798 downwards.
AATTACTATTAACTGGTTGTCAGATCAAATGAGACGAGGATAGCTGCAGATGAATTCATTTAATACAAGTGCAGATTAACCTAATTTACAATTAGACAGTAACTTTCCTTTCTGATTAACCCAGCACACGAACAGAACAAGGCTGTGACCAAACTCTGAGAGTTGGTGGTCCTCTGGTATCTCACACACGATGGGAAATTAAACAGGCATGTTCCACAGAGAGAGACAAAAATTGATTTCCATTAGCGAGACAAATCAATTCTGCACATTCTAATTGTGTTTATCCCAGAGCAGTAAAAAGGGCATGGAAGTGATGGTATGTGGAGCGCTCAGGGAAGCCAGACGCTTTCACCGTTCTGCATATGCTTAGAACAAGACAGGAACGTCAGTGTGAAAGTGTCTAGTGCTGAAGGTTAAAAAAAATCCATAGAACTTTACCATACTTGTACATTTTACTTATATAATTGTCCATTTGTGTGTGTTCATGCACGAGTGTGTGTGCATGCTTGTGTGTGCAGGTACATGTGTGTGCAGGTGCATGTGTGCCATGCCACATGCATGCAGAGGTCAGAGACCAGTTCTTTGGGGTTGGTTCTCTCCAGGCCCTTTGTGGGATCCAGAGATTGAACTCTCAGGCCTGTACGCAAGCTCCTTCACCCACTGAACATCTGCCTGGCTTTACCATCATACAATTGCGTTTGAGTGGATGAAAGCCAACTTTCTTTAGCAGAATCAATTCAAAGGCAGAGAGAATAGGGCTGCCTGCCTGGTTCTGAGTGCACTGCTCTATGCTTTGTGTCACAGCTGCTGGTGTGTACGGGCTGCAGAGAGGGGCACTGGTGGCTGACAGGGGGAGAGGGTTCTACAACAGGGCAGCTCCACTGGGGCACACTGTAAATGGGCAGGGAGAAGACCTGGGGCCAGGTGAAGGGTTGGGCCTGGAAGCTGCCTCTGCTCTCACAGGACTGTTCCCACGAGAAGCCTAACTGGGCTTGATCCATTTGGAAGGTTTTTTTTGGTTTTTGTTTTAACTGTATCTTTGTTTTAATTTTATTGAATGAACATTTTGCCTTGCATGCCTCTCTATTCACCACATGTGTGCTGGTCTCTGTGGGGGGTCAGAAGAGGGCAACAGATCCCCTGGAACAGGAGTTCCAGGCAGCTGTGAGCCACTGTGTGGGTGCTGGGGCAGCCACTACTCTTAACCACAGAGCCATCTCTCAGGCCCCTGGATGGTGGCTCTTAATGGTTAGGCTGCAGAGGTGTCTAGTAAGACATGATGCTGTGTTTCCTTATGTTACTGCTTAACAGGACATCAAGTGTCAGACCACAGGAACTCAGGGGAAGGCAGGAGCAAGGGAGGTATTTTAGTGAGCTTTTGAAGACTGTGTTTTCTTGGTGGAGTGGAGTGCATTCACCCAGGATTCCACAGGTGAGAGGTACACAGAAATCAGCACAGCCCTGAGAAGCCCACAGAGGACCAACAAGGTACAGGAGGATACTTTTGTTTCTGGGTTTTTTGGAGACAAGGTCTCACTACTTAGCTTAGGTTGGTTTTTAAGTTGTCATGCTCCTGCCTCAGCCGACAGAGTCCTGGGGATACGGGTGTTTGCCCCCTTCCCAGCTAAATTATGCAGTGATGAACAGGCAGGCAATTACAAGGGGAAGAAAACACACTCGTCACTCAAGGACAACTCTCTTTACTGCCTGGATTCTCACTTTTGTAAGCACATAAATCAAAAATTTGCTATGAAGCTTATTGGACAGTGGTCATACCTTGCCAGAATCCTGTATCATTTTGACATTTTCAGAACCAAATTTATCCGAGTAAAGTTTAAGGAGTCTCTGAGAAATCTCTGATAGAGGTGTGAGCTTGGGCTCTTTGTAGATGTATTCCTTCCCATCTTCATCTTCGAAGAATCCCTGTGAGAGTGAGCACAGTTAGTGGTGTCCCTGAGGGTGCCAGAGGCTGACCACAACAATGAAAAATAGGAACAAAAAAATGAGTCCACGGGAAACCCACTTAAACAGGCTGTCCATACCGGGGAAGGGGCTCTAACGTGGAGTCACAGTGCAAAGATAAAGGAGGGCACACAAATGTAGACTCAGGAAGTCACAAGGTGTTGGGTGAAATGAACGATTAGGGGTCTGAGACATCGTGCTCCCCATTTAATGGGAGTCAATCCTGTTTCACATTCCCAAGAGGCAGGGCACACGTAGAAATGTCCAGCCGTGTGTGACACACCAGAGACACACATCAGGTCTGGAGTAGATTAGGTGAAAAGGACATAAAGTTCGAGTGAATTCCATTGTGCTTGAGTGTTGAAAAAGACCAATGAAGGTCAACAGCACAGAATTAGAAAATGCTTTCACAGCAGGCAGCCAGCCATTACTGGTATAGCACTAATCACATGTGCCCACAGCTTTAAAACTGTATGGGAAGTGAAAAAGGTTGAAAATTAAAATGTCCAGATTGGGGGTTAATATTTGAAATTAATGTTCAAAAAGTTTCTTATCTGAAGTAACAGGAAAGAAAATGGTATAAAAAACACAATATATGTAAACAAACAAACAAAAAAAACCCAAACCAAACAAAACCAGGCCAACATGAAACAAACAGACAAACAAACAAACAGTGCACATCAAACTGGGAGTTCAGAGGCAGTCGCTTCACTAAGGTCGCTTGCTTTAGAAGCACTTGCTGTAATTACCTCCACATCTGTTTCACTGTCTGTAAACTGGTATTGCTATAAAGTTACAAAAGACAATAACAGAAGAGATTGAAGGTTATAAAGTGCTCACAGAAAAGCCATACACCCTAAGTCAAATGGATGATAATCTATTGCATTTAATAATGTTAGAGCCTGAGGTTTAAACGTAAGTTTGAATAACCCCCCTCCGACAGGGCTGCCCAAGGATTACGATGGTAACCGCCTGCACAGATGGTGTATGGAACACTGAGGTTCACAGGCACAAAGGGGGTCTGAATTGTGGTTTAAAACATGCAATACTGATGTGTGAGGAGACTGATGATTTCTGTGAATGGAACAAAATGTTAATTTTCTTTTTGGAGTCTGAAATGACTAGACAGTATGCATACAAGACTTGAAAAGGAAACTTGCAAACCACACGGGAAGAACAAAAGATGATGCTAAGAATTCCTTAGGGAGGAGGGACTTACCGCTGCCTTAAGTAATAAAGGAAAGACAGGAAGAAAGGGAAAAAAAGGTAGAGAGTTTACTATGGAGGAGGAGAAGAACCACAATACATAGGACAAGCTCATCACATTAGCATTCATGGAGTGACAATTCCCAAGATACCACTTTACCAGAAGGGAGGATGAGAAACAGCCTACTGAATGGCAGAAAGGCTCACCTGTCCAAAGAAGGCCACCCGGAAGTAGGTCCCCAGGAGCCTGCGGCCTGAGTGCATGACCTCTGTCACTTTGCTGTATGCACGGTGCAGCGTGTCATACAGATGGGCTAGTCTCTGGAAAGCAGAACAGAACACATTTCTTCCTATTTGCAAATAACAGAATAAAATTTAACATAGTAAATGTGATGATGCAGCTGTAAATACCTTAACTTGGAGTAGAAAAAAAGATCATTGTATGTGTGTATAAAAGTGGGATGTGTGCATGTGTGTGTAAGGGTGGGAGGTGTGCATGTGTGTGTAAGGGTGGGAGGTGTGTATGTGTAAGGGTGAGAGGCATGCAGGTGTGTATATAAGGGTGTGAGGCATGCATGTGTGTATAAAAATGGAAGGTGTGCATATGTGTGGGTAAGTGTGGGAGGGAGGTGTACATGTGTGTGTAAGGATGGGAAGCATGCATGTGTGTGTGTGTAGGGGTGGGATGTGCATGTGTGTGTGTAATGGTGGGGTGTGCATGTGTGTGAGGTATGTGTGTGTGTATAAGGGTGGAAAGGTGTGTGGGTATGTGTGTGTGTGTGTGTGTGTTGCATTCCTGCAAGCCAGAGGACTAGCCCAGGTGGTGTTCTCAAGGCCTGCCCTGACCCACCTTTTGGTTTGTTTGTTTGTTTGCTTGTTTTGGTTTTCTGAGACAGGTTTTCTCTGTGCAGCCCTGGCTGTCCTGGAACTTACTCTGTAGACCAGGCTGGCCTCCAACTCAGAAATCTGCCTGCCTCTGCCTCCCAAGTGCTGGGATTAAAGGTGTGGGCCATCACTGCCCAGCCAGGGTCTCTCATTGGCTCAGAACTCATCTAGGAGGCCACGTTGGGTAGCCAGTGTGCCCTAGGAGTTCACCTGTCTCTCTCTCCAGCACTGGGAATGGGAGCATGTGTCACCACATCCAGCTTTTTTATGTGGGTTCTGGGCATAGAACCCCGGTCCTACAGCTTTCAGGGACAGTGCTTTACTGACTGGCCCATCTCCTCAGTCCTGGGAATATATATATATTCTGACTGTGTGTCACAGTGATCATTTCTGGATTGTAGCCTTTTCTGTCTAAAATGAGCACCCACTGTGGAATCTACTCCCAGGCCAACATGCAGTAGTGGAGAAGATCATCTGATATCAAGCAGGCTCTGTTTTTCATGGACTGACTTTTGAACAGGGAAATCACAGGACTCTGTTTGGGGAAACTTATCAAAAGTTCTGTGTTGGGATGAGACCCTAGCAGTTCAAGACATAGGAAAGGCCTGGGTTTGTGAAGTCTGACAATCTTTATATATAGTGACTGGTGACCACCATTGAAGTAATCATGGAGAGTGGGAGTCCACCTGGACATGGCTGGCTTCTGCATGATGTCTGGGGTGTGTCAAACAGGAGAACAGACAGCCACATACCTCGAAATCCCTCCGCTTTTCATAGATGGGGATGATAAGCTTATAGATATCAGCGATCAGCTCATAGCGCTCTGCCTTCCAAAGTCCATCTGCACACTGCTCCAGTAGCTCCATCAGCACATCCTGAGCAAAGAGAAAGGGCCAGGGACGGGAGAGATTATGGAGAACCTGCCATTGCACTCCGTGTGGAATGTGCAACCCAAAGGCTGCTTGCGGTGGAATTTATAATGCACAACTTTTAAGCACTAATTCTATGATTGTAACAACTCCCTACACCAAATTCCTTAAGGGGCTTTCTCCCCACATCATGTTTACATACAAGAACTAAAAAGGTAAACTAGCTGGGGCCCAGCTGGCCCAGCAGTTGGGAGCACTCACTACTCTTGTAAGGGATCCAGGTCCGGTTCTCAGCACCCACACTGGACGGTCTGTACCTGTTGCTCTGGGCACTGTATATATGTGATACACATACATTCTCACGTACATAAAACCTAAGTTGACACTGGTTGACTCCCACGAGCTCTCAGCTCTTATTATTCCTTTCCTTTCTGATGAACAAACTCGGACCATGTTGAGACACGGAGCATTACTAAGCACGACTTCAACTCCAACTGAACAGCCTGAAGTTACCCAGGCGTGGTGCATGGTGGGACGCAGGCCTGCTTTCCCAACACCCTTCCTTCCTTCCTTCCTTCCTTCCTTCCTTCCTTCCTTCCTTCCTTCCTTCCTTCCCTCCCTCCCTCCCTCCCTCCCTCCCTCCCTCCTTCCTTCCTTCCTTCCTTCCCTCCTTCCCTCC